>JAHDVE020000517.1:0-50976 GCA_022606495.2 Halesus radiatus | reverse complement strand
GTTGATTTGAAAAACGCTATCCTCATTAATATCTATTCTGAATAGGTTTGTTGATTTGAAAAACGCTATCCTCATTAATATCAATTCTGAATAGTTTTGTCTATTTGAAAAACGTTATCCTCATTAATATACATTCAGATTAGATTTGTTGATTTGAAAAACGCTATCCTCATTAATATCTATTCAGAATAGGTTTGTTGATTTGAAAAACGCTATCCTCATTAAAATCAATTCTGAATAGTTTTGTGGATTTGAAAAACGCTATCCTCATTAATATACATTCAGATTAGTTTCGTTGATTTGAAAAACGCTATCCTCATTAATATCTATTCTGAATAGGTTTTTTTGATTTGAAAAACGCTATCCTCATTAAAATCAATTCTGAATAGTTTTGTGGATTTGATATCTCTTACCACCATCATGAATATCTATTCTGAATAATTTTCTGGATTTGATATCTCTTACCACCATCATTAGTATCTATTCTGAATAATTTTCTGGATTTGATATCTCTTACCACCATCATTAGTATCTATTCTGAATAGTTTTCTGGATTTGAAAATATCTTACTACCATCATTAATATCCTTTCTGTTTATTTTTATTAATACAAGTATCTTACTCTCTGGAACGAGGTGAAATTATCAACTAATAATATTCATACTACTAATAACGTGGATCTTAACTATAAGAAAGCAGAAAATCTGTTTATTTGAAGCAATTAAAACACATCGTGAATGGTGAGATCTGGCTTTGTGAAATTTCTACATGTTTGTTTCTAATTTGTTGATCAACGTTACCTTCCGTTTACAGCTCACAACAACGTTTTCATCATGAGCTATTGATGTGTAAAAATCTTCAGCCAAGCGTTAAAAATGAACCATATTCCAATTTAGTACATTTCATTCTTCCCACCGAACACAAATATTTACGAAAGGATTTTCTTTTTTTTTTTGGGACATTTTGACGAAATGTTCTTAATTTGGTCAGAATTTTAAGCAAACATTGTTCTCACAAAAGAACGTACACATATTGTATATAATTTTTACGATAGCAAATTAATATAATGGAAAAAAAACTCATAACATGTCTGAATTCACCCAGAAAACTTAGAAAAGCAAACTAATATTTAATTACGGCAAAAGTTTCCGTGTAACAAGCTGGTTTTCAATTATTTCAAACGTCCAAACAACCGTATTTTTCAATTTGAAATGAAAACAATACAAAGAGCGAGTACCAGTATTTTCTATGGACTAGCAGTGGCTTGCGGTTCACAAAAGCTGAAAAGCTGGGTATACTACAGAAGAAAGAGTGAAAAAAATCAGCAGATTATTTTAACAGAGCTTATTTTACTTGAAGATACATTTCGGGAAATTATAAGAAAATAAGACAAAGCATTAAGTTAAATTACCTACATTATTTAAATCAAAGTAAAATCTTTGTTTCCGTGGAAATAATTAATTACGAGATGAGCTTCACTGAGTGCTGTACCCGTGCGAAGACCTCCATTTTACGATTTACGATGTTTAAAAAAATAGATTAGGTTATGTCGCGTGGATCATATAGGCTGTGTAGGTTTGTATTATTTTTTTACTTGTGCTTTCGACGATAAATTATTCACTTCACGCCACCAATCATACTACATCAAAATGTAACTGAAAAGTCGAAAATTTTCCTCGGTCGTTGAGCAGTACATCTTACTGTATTGAGAGTGTTTACTGTATTGATACTGTATTGAGAGTGCGTTGTTTGCAGTAAAATACGAAGTATAGTTAGATTACTAGGGCGTAAATAATAAATTAATTCAGTGTTTTTTAAACTTATAACATACTCGATCCATTTAGATGCATTTATTTGTCTATTAAAACATTTACTTCATATCTTCAATATTAATTTAACCTGAGTTTACTATATAGTAAACTTATTATGAAAATCTGTAAAATATATATTTCAATGATTTTCACAATAAGATACTTTGGGGATTGACATGATGAATCAAAAGAAATTCACTTTGTATGAATCCACTTTTATTTTGTATATATGTCAACTAGTTTCGATTCTGCTGAATCTTCATCGGGACTGAAAATATAATATATATATATAATATTTTATGTTATGGTTGAGATTTTCACGGGTGTAAGATGTAGAATAATTTTCTATACGCGGGTAAACCGAGAAAATTATTCTACATAATATTTTATGTTTATACAATATTTATATTATATTTTATGTATATATGTATATGTATGTAATTTTTTTATTTATTTATTATGATTACTTTTTTTTTACAGTAAGTATATAAATAAAACATGGTAAATCGTGTAACAAAAAATAAATAGCTGTTCCTCACCATAAACAAATAAGGTTCTTGTGTTTGGTGAGGGATTATTGTTTAAATAATCATCAACGTTTTAAGATCATAACTTAAAACGTTGTTGTATAATAGCAGGAAAATATATATTAATCGTGTAAATTTTGTAATTTATCAATAGTAATAGTATTAAAGAAAAGAAAAGAAAAGAAAAGAAAAGAAAAGAAAAGAAAAGAAAAGAAAAGAAAAGAAAAGAAACGCAAGGTTTGTAAAAAAAATAAAACGACAAAAAAATGTAATAATAAATAAAAAATAAAAGACTGTTACAGTAGTTTGAGGTAATTGTTTATTTTATGTTGGAATTCATGGATATTTTCTATAATTTGAAGATTAGAAGGAAGATTGTTAAAAAAAAAGTTATTCCTAGATATAGGTATGTTATATTTTATGTATATATGTACGAGTATATATATATATAAATAGACGTATATATTTCAGTCCCGATGAAGATTCAGCAGAATCGAAACTAGTTGACATATACAAAATAAAAGTGGATTCATACAAAGTGTATTTATTTTAATTCATATATTTTATATGTACGCATATCTTTTAATTTTATATCTTTCACGAACTTCTATTCTTTATATACTCTCTGATGTCATTGTACGACCTAATGCCACATTTAATAGTTACTTTTAAAATTTGTTTGTGCTATATTCTTGTCCTTGTAGTTAACTGTGGCATGCACATGATGTTTATGGTATATTTATACCGTTGATATTAAATAAATAAATAGCTTTAAACTTCGAGAAAACCTCAACCTCATTTCCCTTCAAATCGTTCGTGTATTAAAGAAAAGTGGGAAACTGAACTAGGGCAAATTGAAAATCACCATGTCATCAAATAACTATTTCAAACATACATTTTTAATCCCATGCTAAACAGTGGGATTTGAACCTTCAAGATATAACACATTAATTATCATTGTTTTTTTTATAGTAACTCCATACAGGAGACCCTGAGGGAAATAATTTCCATCAAGGACTATATCATCTTTGGGGATGCTGTGTGGGGGGTCTTTTAGAGGATAGGAAGGAGTGAACTTGTATCTTGAAGAGACCCATGTTATGGGATGTATCTTGTGTTACATATTAGATATATCAATAATGTATATTTAATTATACCACATAGAGAAACAGAACTTCAGGATTTGAGCATTTTGGATTCACGTTTTAAATAAAAAGTTAAAACAATTTTTTTGGTACAAATTGATAATTATTGTCTAAATTAAAAAGTTTTTTTTTTAGAAATCAAGTTGTTTTCTTAATTTTTTTTAAAACCTACGCAGTTTTTTGTTGTTGTAAATTTGAATCCTTTTATTAAAACACATCTACCTTTGTATTGTATGTGATGTAATATATTATTTTGATATCTTCTGAAAAATGCATAGAAGTAATTTAATCACTAATGTAATAATTTTTTTCCTATCCCGAAAATACATCGATTAACTAAATAAATACAAAGTAAGTAAAAATAATTGGTAAAAGCGATTTCAAAATATTCGGTTACATTTATTATTATTATTTTAAATGATTTTTAGAAAACGATTTATTGTAGGTACCAACTCTGTTCTGATAGCGGTCCTTAAGGTTTGTTGATTCTTGTGCAGATATTCTTTTTTTTTCTCTCCCGTAAAACGTTGTTGGTTGCTATGTATTTCCATTGTATCTGTATGTTTCGAATATTTATTTATGTTATTTTCCTGTTGGTTACATACATATATATATTTATATTTCATACACATATTTATAGTGAAAACTTAGTAAAACTTAATTTTACTTAATAATAATTTACAGTCCCATAATGAGTTGAATTGATAACTCATTGGAGTACAACATCGTTGTATGTCCTATTTGAAATAAATAAAATTAATTTTTTTTTAATTCTAGTTAAGATCTTGAAGGTCCTTGACATGGCAGTCGTTCATTTCCACTTTACCCCTCATTTTTTCCTAGGTGATTCATATCAGAATTTTTCATTTCTTGGCAAGTGTTTCATATTGTGTCTTCATATAATATAAAGATAATACGGCAGCCTTGTCATTTTTCTTCTTCAAGTAGACTACACTGTTAAGAATAAGTATTCTGTATCCCTTGTAATATGAGAGGTATCGTACATAACGACGCTAAAACCAAGATAGTCCTTATTCTGCGAGGCTTACACTGACTTTCCAAGTGTATATTTAAAGAAATTACTTTTAAAAAACACTAAATACGACAAACGGTGTTTATTGAGTTGATACGAACCTATGAATCCGGAGGTCGCGGGTTCTAATCCCTGCGTGCGCAATTAAATTTTAATTATTTTTTTTATTAATTGATAAACTAAAGTTTTTTTTTTAATTGTTTAAATTGTCTTATTTTACAATTTATTCAAATGTAGTATTTTTGCGGCACGTTCTAAAGTGGTAGATACTGTCAGTATCGCCTATGTGAAAGAAATTCAGAATCGAAACGTTGCTTGTCAAAATCAATATGGCTTAAACCGTGTTAGGTGACCAGATCTGAATAGCCAGGAACTTACCCGCCTCCCTTCTTAGCCATCTCCTTCCCCTTCTCAATACCTTCAGCCTCATAATATAACCCAATTAGGGATGCAATAATCTCACTGGCTCCAGATGGTTGGGAGCAGTTGGGACTCGTGTGTGGTATCACACTTTTTTTTCCAAAAACATTAAATGCTCCAAACACTAAACAAACTACATAAATATATACGTTGTAACATGCATTACGCAAACCAATTGATTTCAGTAGGAACGTTTACAATTATTATTATAATTTTTTTTTGTTTACTGGTATTAACTTAATTAAGTCAGGTCTTTTCATAAAAAATAAAGGAAAAATACCCAGAAAATGGTTGCCTTATTAGCAATCAACTTGAAATAAATATTATAATTATGATTGCTGCTAATTGTTGTTCGAGGGATTGAAAGGATTTATATTCTAGGAAAAAAAAACATTAGAACGTCTGGGCCATGAAAAAAAAATTTTTTTCAACCTAAAAATAGTAGACCACAATATTAAAAATTAACCTAATATCTCAGAGAAATTCCACTGTTGCTTTCGGCTAATGATTTTTAAATGCGCTATCTCTTATAAGTATATATATGAACATGATTACAAGAATTAATCTCAATACTCAACGAATAATGTAGCATAGACCTACAAAATTCAGATTTCTTCTCCATCTTCGACGTGAGCCTACTGGCGTCCAGTTTTGAACCTACCTCATTTTTTCCGGATTTGTCATTCTCGGCGGCTCTCACAAATCGTCAGCTTATTGTATATGCCGGCGAGGACATCTGATGGTACCGTGATTCGGTGGGTCATCTGTCAAGCATATAATTTAGTTTCCCTACTCACTCCAAGACGAACCTGTCATCTCCAAAAAATATTGTAAAAATCTAGGGGTATATCTAGACAGTAAACTGATATTTAAAACGCACATCGAATCAATCACTGATAGGCCATACAAAATGCTTGGTTTAGTACTACCATTGAGTAAATCAGTTGAAAACCCTCATATGGTAATAATGCTATTTTATTCAGAAGTCAGAAGTACATTGGAATATGCTTCACCTGTCTGGAATCCTAAATACACGCTATACTTCAATAAAATAATTAAATTTTACAATCACTGCTTTATTAATTAGAACATGTCAACATGTTTCGAAAGAGAAGCTTTCCTCATCAGGAATATTTTTTTTCCTGATGAGGAAAGCTTCGGTTTCGAAACATGTTGATATGTATATATGAATAAAGTGGTGATTAGAAAGTAATTTTTAATTATTTTATTAATAATGAAGCCACAGGGTGTAGAAATCATCATTTTGTAGAAACGTAATCAATAAATTTAAAAACGGTGGTTTGAACGGAGTGGTTTTCATTAATTTATAAAATATTGTATTATTATTTATTTTAAAATGACGCCATAAAGTGATTTTGCATTTATTGATCTTATATATTTTTTAACAACTTATTGAAGCTTATAAAATTCATTGTAATATATTTTTAATCGTGTTTATTTTTAAAATAGTTATATTCCATTAGTGGCGACCACCAAATCATAATCCGAACCAAAATCATTATATTATTGCATCATTTCAAACACAATCAAATAACTGACAGATTTGTTGAATAGTAAATTACTCTCCAAATCATTATCCAGGATTCCTAATAATAACGGAATAATCGGCTGATTGAACGGTTCGGTTTGATGAACAGGTAATACTCTGATAAATTTATTCTGATAAACCCATTTCGGAACAATGTTGCACGAGGGCAAACTAATTGCGAATTCATAAATCTGCTTATTGCGTCATAACCGTAAGTACCGAATTGGATAAAATAACAGTTGGGCATACAAACCTTGGACTATTTCAATTGTGGTATAATTTTGCTAATAGATAGAAGCGACCTAAGCAGAATTACTCAGGCGGAGGACGAAAAATAGTTCATTTAAAAATTAATCATTTTTGTACACCTGTTTCGGGATGGTATCACAAACTTCGGAAGGTTATTATTATTATTATTATTTGATTATTCAAAATATTCTAGAAAAAATATCCTAACAAAATTTTTCAAAAGAGCTATTCTTATACTATGGTACTAAAATCTACAACAAAATCCCACTATCCTTTAAAAATTTCAACAACAATAATGAATTTAAAAATCAAATAAAACACTGAATACGTTACACAGGTAGATCTGAAATAGAAAATATATTAACAACAAATACAGACTAACACCGAAAAAACTCAACTGCACTTAAAACACCTCACCCAACAGTAATATTTTTTTTCTTCAATATTATAAAATGTCATTTAATATTTCGTAAATGAAATCCCAAGCACGGGAAATCCCACTGAGGAGATCATTTTTTATTATTTTGTTATAAAAAAAAAGAAGGTTATAAAACATTATTATTATTATTATTCAGACTCGGTAAGTAAAAACGCAGTAATTACCATGGTAGTCATTCTCTAGAATGAAGGGTCAAGTTTTATTGAACATTTTAGTACATTTACAATTGGTTTAATGTACAGATTTTTTTGCCAAAACCCTTTTAGACACTTATTCCATGTTATTTTTAATAGAGATGGTAAAAAAAAATCTGTTGTAAATATACGTTTTTCTATTTTTACTTACCAATGGTGAATAATTATCACGTATTTTCACTAAGTAAAAAAACAGTATAATGTTTTACACTATTTAAGAATTAAACAAAATTTTTACCATCGTTTAGAACTATTGTCTATTGAAACACACAAATGCAAAGAAAAAAATTCCAATCAAACGTCAAAAATCAAGGTTATAATAACGCCGCCATAGAGTGAGAGTGCGGCGGCAGAATGTATTTCAAGATAGTAGAGAAAAACACAGCTTGTTCTTAAATGTAACTAACTATAAACGCAATAACTTGTAAGAACTGTGTTTTTACTTACAGAAATATAAATACATAAATTTTACTTACCAATGGCGGTGAAATTGCGATAACATCAAAAACAATAACATCTTTTTTTAATACGAAAAACGAGCAATATTAAATTATGTCTTATGTTAAACATAAGAAATTCAATACTTTAACTTTCCACATTCAACTGTTTTTTTCTTCTAATTTTCGTTTATTGTGTTTTTACTTACAACGGCAGTTATTCGTATTTCCAACAATTTTTTTTTTTTTAGATGTATCGAACAATCGAATTGTATTGTGCTAGTAGCATTACAATACCAGCATATACACATAACCCGCTTTACGTACTCGCCAATTCGCATGGATATGTAAGTGCAAAAGCCAATCAGTCGTTAGGTTAAGGTCGGTCAAACAAATTTAGTGAGCCAATGGCCATCTGTAAAGGGTGACATAATGTTTACTGTAAAGTAAAAAGGTCGCTTAATTTACCGAAACATATCGTAACCATTTTTATTTCGGACTTAAAGGAAAAACAAGTTTTTGTTTTGTTTTACATATTTATAAATAACCACCCCTTGAAGTTTCGTGGTAACATGAAATTATTTTTATTATCTCTCAAAGACGGTGAATAATAAGGTCTAATAATATCATAATAAATAACGCCTTTTGAAAGACATAGATTTCCAATTCCATGACCTTTCACGAAAAACTTTTCTTTAACGTTTTAAAAATATCTAATTTCTTCTAAACATTAAATTCCATTTTTAAACAATATCTAGTTCCTAATAATTTTCTGAATATAACGTTTTAGAACAGAGTTGCGTATTACTTATTCATGCATAATGCATTCGTGGAACTGTTGCCGATCGTCGATTTTATCTCTATTCCCGAAGCGCTTCTGCCATGAAAACCATATGAAGGCGGAGTGCATATATTTCCATGAAAGTTATAATTATCATAATGCTACTGAACTTAAAACGACTGAAGTTCTGAAAATAGCTCGTAGATACGTATTTACACTCTGCAAAGTAAGTCCAAAGCATCTTGAGTATTCTGATTACTTAGTTCTCGAGTCTCGTCGAAAGGATTGCGCAATATTATTTCTCCAACTTGGTATCTTATCAAATGTTTCATCATCGATATATTCCCACAATTTTTTTTATTTATTTATTCTACATCACACTGTTATGTACAATAAGATATAAATATAAAATTCCATTTACTACACACATGAATAAAACAGTAATGTGTATGAACTTATACGGAATGATCAGAATCAAAATACATTATTTGCAGGGCTCTTGAAACCATCGAGGTTTGTGTTGACGATATCAAGAGAGATTTTTTTTTTAACGAAAGACAAATATTCCCCGGTTACGAATAACCTGACAATATTTGAAAATCTTCTACTACGATCAAAGTAAGCGAAAGATGTTGCTTGTGTCGTAATGGAGGACTTGACCAGCCGAGGAATTGAATTCACGATGCCTGGGTGAGACCCAAACGCGATGCCAACTCAGCCACTGACTGGTCAGATGTTATTTAGCAGCACCATAACGTGGTGCCGCCCCTGACAGTAGTTGCTTGGTACAGACAGCTTATGGCATTCCAGGATGTATGGACTGTCTATCAAATTATGCATAATTTTATACGCTGTTACTGTAAGGGCCCCACTACTACTCGACTGGAGACTTTGGTATCGCGTCTCAGAAAGCAAATCTTCATGGTGCATAAAATGCGGGTACTCGCCGTGCATGGGTATGAGAACATGGCGTGTGAACAGATACAGAAAAAAAACATACTTACCTGGCAGGTCGCTTCAGATGAACGGTTTTATCAGAAAATTTAAGCTTAGAGAAGATATGATTTTTGCAGTGGCTATTTTATCCTCCTTTTCTATAGATGTTACATTTATTAAAAGATTGGTGGCACAAGAAGAGTTGGTATTTATTATTTATTTTTCGGCCTGGAGGATATTTATAAAATGACATTAAAAAGCGAAGAAGTTTTTAATAGATATATAAATATAATTTTTTTTGCACATTTAGTTATTTATAGTGTTGCGTATTGTGGACGCATTTGGGCACCGATGGGTGAAAAAAATTATCTTATTCTATAATTGAATTTCAGGTAAGTACTAACCGGGATGATAGAAGTATTACGTATAGCGATGCCTGTATAAGTGTCTCTGCAATTTATTTATTTTAAATTTTAATACTATGAACTTCTTGTCTTAGTTATATCAGAATGATGCGGTACAACACTGAATGGGAGTCTTACTCGGTTGCGGTGCAAGAAAACAGATATATGGCAATAGGGTCTTCGAACGGCAAGCAGGCCGCGGTCGCGTTGGCATGGTGATACCGTACCTCAGAAATAAGTTATAAAGAATAACGCATACAATGTCTTTAAATAAATAGCAATAAGAATGTGAGCCGCATAACAAGCGCATTTCAATGGAAAAATTATGTATTTTATTTTCTCTGGAAAGAAAAAATCTTTCGTAATTGTAAGTAAGTAATTATGATCAATGTAAGTAAATTGTAGTTATATCAAACTATAAAAATGTAAAGAAGAATGTCCCGGGGGGCGGTGTTTGCTTGTTTTGTAGGCAAATTACAGTTTTATTCCGAGCTTTATGAAATTATGCACACTTGACTTTCAAAACAAGAGGAAGATCACTATCTACATGAGATTTCGAAAAACCACCGCCATCCCTTTTCCCTACCTCTTAAATCTGAATTCAGGTACTTCTTGATGAAATTTCGCATACCTAGGGGAAGGGGTAGGGGTAGGGATAACACATTAAAATCTCAAAACTTTATTCCAAAACATTCATAACCCTGGGCAACGCCACGTACTTCAGCTATTATATATTGACATTCATTCGGAAATAATCGTTTAACAGTGATTTTTAGCTTTCCAGCTTACGGCTCATATATGTATATGTACATATATATATATATTAGGTAAATTAATTAATTAACGAAAACGTTAACAATCGTAACAACAATATTAGAACCGAATCTTCTATCTACACGGATTGCAGATACAAGAAGACTGTAATATCGTATCTCTTCAATAAATATTAATGTACAATTTCACATCGTCTATACATATTTCTTACTGTTTAAATGAGCAAACATTTACCCCTAATCCGCAATAATAGTATATAAATATGTAAAACACATTTGTGCAAATATTAATTAATAAATAAATTTATTAATTGATAAACTAAAGTTTTTAAGATAAGATTTTTGTGCATAGCGCAAAGGGTAACAATTATTTTTATAAACAATAATTATTAGCCTGAAACACTCATCCAAATTGAAAAAACCTTCCGAGAAAAGATAAATGTCGCCGAAAAATGAAAATAAAATAAAAAAATAAAATGAAACACTAGTATATATTGATTAACTTGGCGGGTTTGCGTAAGCCGACGTAGCTCAACGGTAGAACATCTGACCGACAATCAGAAGGGTGCAGGTTCGAGTCCTGTCGGCGACATTTATCTTTTCTCGGAAGGTTTTTTCAATTTGGATGAGTGTTTCAGGCTAATAATTATTGTTTATAAAAATAATAAATAAATTATTTAACTTAAGTATTGTGAAACAGGTGTATTTCAATTAGTGATTGAAATTTATAAGTAGGTTAGCTTTATCAAATACCTAATAAATCTCAATAAAAATCCCTATAAAAAACGGGACAAAGGCATCAGGAGTGAAGGGTAAATGTCCTTCATAAAATTGTTTGATTTGCAACGTTTGAGTGCAACACATTGAGTCATAATAATATAATTGCAAACTTCCGACAGAGCTGATGTAAATTACTGTACTAACAGTCAATCATCAAAGAATGCTGTTGAATCTTCTCCCCCAAGTTTGCCTGTTCCTACAACGTATAATGGCATTAAACACTACGTTATCGTGTGAGCACAAACACAAGGAGAACTTAATCCGTGTCAGTGAAGTGTGACAAGCTGCTTAACGGGAACGGCTGTGCTGTCTGTTTCATACAAAATATAATTTTGGATTTAAGGTCAAAATACCCATCCGAACCGTATGATTATTTTTAAAAATTAAATGTTTAATTAATATCTAGTACGGATGAGAAGTATTTTATTTATTTTTGTTTTAAATTATGATCCATAATTTTAGAGGAAGCTTAGAAAATTATTTGCGGGTTTAACGTATTTAAAATACAATCATATTTGCTATGTGAATATGATTACGTAAATAAAAATATAAAAAGAATTTTTTTTTTGGGTCGACATTTTAAATTCTGTATGGCAAATTTGTGTTCCAACGTAAATTGGTCGCTTTAAATTTAATTTAAAGTCAACCATAATGCTTATTTTAATTTTTTTTTAAATTTAAATTTCATTATATTTTCAAAGCAGATGGGTTAAAACTTTATTTTAAATCACCGTTAGCCCCTAAATAATTGTTAAAGATGCCTCTTAAATCCCTAAAAAATCAATTTCTTTAATGGCCGATATTTCATAAGGTAAAACAATAATAAATAAAATACTTCACACGCGTACTAGATATTTACTAAAACTTTAATTAAAAATATATAGCATTAGGTTTAGGCGAGTATTTTGACCTCAAATCCAAAATTACATTTTGTATGAAACAAGCGGCGCAACTGTTCCTCTAAGTCAGTAATCTTGATATATTTACTCCATTTTTAAAACGATCGCTTTCGCCCAGAGCGTTTTTTTTTTAATTAAAGCTTTTCCTCTCTCTTCAGTTCAGTTTTTCAGAGGTACTGCTGGGTGTTAAGTCTTCCAAAGGGCATTAAATCAAGTATAAAGCTGTTCTGCACGTAGGAAGTAACAAAAGTCTGTGTTGTATTTAAAACAGAATTTTCAGCCAGGACATCAGGTATACGGACGAAAGAACTCTGTATTGTGTACCGATACACACCACTCTGTGTGAGTGTTTCCTATGCGAGAAAGGAGCGAAGTTATATAAATGCTTCGCGCCAAAAAGTAATGCGAATACATATATCGTAAACTAAACAATATATCGTCGTTTAGCAACGCTTGGTTAGTGCACCGTCTTCAGTTGTTTTCCGTCATGCTTGGGTATTATCCTTTCCATATTTTAAATTAACTCTTAAGATGTCTACATACTGGCCATTAGACTGAACACAAATTACGATAAATATAATTGGACATCAAGATTTGGATCAATAGCCAAGACAGATCAAAATTTAATGATTTTTTAAAAACATCCATATAAATATGATATAATGTTCAATTGACGCTTCAAAATTTTTACCATTATACTGTAAATTGTAAACTTTGTAAACAAACTTTGTAAGCTTTGTAAACTATGTAAAATTTGTAAAGTTTGAAATCTTTGTAACTTTTTAAACTTTGTAAACTGTGTAAACTTTGTAAACTTTGTTAACTTTGTCAACTCTGCAAACTCTGTAAACTTTGTAAACTGTAAACCTTGTCTGCTCTCAACACAGGTTCTCCTAGTGAGACAGGCACAGTACCATAACCCTTTTATTACATTAAGATTGTATAGATGAATAAATAAAATAAAAAAGGTTTACAACAAGCCAGTTGTCCCGACGTTCACATTTGATATCGTTACATTTCTATGTTGGCTTATTTGATATAGTCGTCAAGCTTGAGATGGCTCCCCCCCCACTAGGCTTTAAAGATGTGATGGCCCGTCCTTCCTTCGTTTATGATTTAATTTAGCAATAGACCTCCGTTCGCGCCACCGGTTTAAGATGACTCCTCTACTGCTGCCTTAAATTTTCCTAACTAATGTGATCGGAAAACCCTTTGTAGTTTTCCTTTCAATTGAGGTTTTTCTCCTCCTTGGCCAGCGTGTAACGTCTAGCCCTATGCTAACATTCGAGTGTTTCCGATTTTCTTAATTTTCACGGTATTTTTGCACTCCAATGTGGTCAATTTTGCCAAGCTTTTCGCGAGTCTACGTTGTGTTGTTTTTTGTTTCAGACTATTGGAAAAACAAGGCCTTATTTGTGGTAACCCCTATTCTTTGTAGCGTAGGCAGACTCTCGCATACCATTGACAGAATTCATATTCCTAACATTTCTCCTATCTTAGACTTTAGTGTTCTGAACTCTCTATTATTATCCTACTATGCAATCTACGTTAATTTCCTATAGGAAGACTAGCATTTTCCTAACTTTACCCCTAAATTTTCTATTTTTCTTCTATCGTGAGTTTTAATGGGAAAACTTAGCTTCTGGGCTATACTAATTGCACTATTCCTGATCTATATAATACGACGTAGTTTCAATTTTAAATTTGGTATACATAAATGTAATGATCACAGTATTATCGTCTTTCCTCATCGTACTAAGTGTTATTCTACATGGGTTAGTTTCAATGAATTTCATGGTTAAAAGGTACAGTTTTACTTGTTTTGGCGCCATCTCCATCCTCTCCTAAATTTGGGAAAATTACATGATTAGGTTTTAGTTTTCACAGCTTTTGTTATGACGAGTGATCGAATACGGTTTGTTTTGCTGCAATTCGGCTCCAGACCAACCCCTAAAGTACTCGGATGGCCACGTTTCCGGTTGGTAACCCCCTCCTCACAGACGCACAGCCTGACCAAACGGTATACGTAACCTCTTCTTTTAGTTCGTGCGCTATTGGTCATCCCCTGTACCGCGACGGAAAGAGCACCTTCCTTATCCATGGGTCCAAGACCCTCCGAATTCCCGTCCTCCAGACAGTTACATTTAAAGGAGATCAAACCGGTTCCGTCCCCTCGTCAAACAACATTAGATACTTGCGAATTTTTGCAAAGTCCGGGTTGAAAGGCCGTCCTCCGCATCAAAAGTTCAGAGATAACCACGCTTAAATCAGCAATTATCTCTGCCCAGTCGATAGGTACAAATTATAAATATATGTAAACAATACGAGTCTTTATAATCCACAATACTCCAGTTTTCCCAGAAAATTGTGGATCTGACATCTCCAACACAGGTCGTGAATCTGTGCCAGATATTCAGATATACTACATATGAATATACATAAAAGTGATAATACAATACACATAATAGATTACTTTTGGTTTGGTTGACAGGTTGATTTAATGAGACCCTGCTATCTCATGTAGTTTGAATTTAGCTGTAGATTGATTTTTGTTTGTTTGGAGAAAAGGTAGGACTCCAAAAAGCCCAAAATTTGCAAGGCCTGAACCTTGAAAATTTAAGTCGAAGATAAAATTAATTTTATAACATAACTTGGGAACGTATTGTCGACGAATGATTATGCTTATTTTGATATTTTTAATAATGTGGGTTCTGTTTGTTCTGTCGAACTCGTCAATATGTTCGAACGGATGTGGGACGCCTTTGAATTGAATCTTTCCATGAAAATGGCGCTATAAAATTATGTATGTACGCAAACTACAAATACGTGATTTCTAAAAGATGATAGTTCATCGCAAAGATGATAGTTCATCATGATAGTTCATCGCAAAAGATGATAGTTATTTTTCAATTAAATGTCGACGTTTGTTAAGGTACTTATTCTTCGTAAGATGTACTGAAATTCGAATATATATATACTTATACGTATCTACATACTTCGATAAAAGAGGGTGTGGTTTGGAATGTTGACCTAGTTTTAATAACAGTCGAGGATGTGTGTCATTGAGATATGCGACAGTTATTAAGTGTCAGAGACCCCCGTCAGGAAGCATAACAATTAGGATTCATTGGTTTGTTTTAGAATGATAACGATCTTTGAATTAATAAAAATCGTTTGGAATGTTGATAATATTAGTAACGTTAGTTTTGAATTTATATGTTAGGAAAATATATATACTAATAAAATAAATTGTTTTTATAGGAGATATACATAAATATAATAATTGGTTTTATATATATACATATTAAACATTGTATATAAATAAAGATAAAATAAATAACGGCCATATGGATTTGATAGATACATTATACATTTCATATATATATATATATATATATCCATACACACATACATTATAAGTCATTAGAAATATAATTCATATCTCCACCCTCGCCTTCCCCGGGTAATCTGAAAAATTGTATATTAAATTGACTCACCTGAATTCCGACAAATTCATAATTTTTCCAGACGGGTTATACACGCCAATATGAAGATTCAGAAAATATTGAACTTCCCTGCCTGGAATGTTTAATCTAAGTTAGAAATATTTACTTAATACAATCTAGTGTTTCCTAATTTCAATTCGTGATCTACCGATTTGTACTATTTCTTCAAATTTAATGATCTCTAAATCCAAATATTATTAGATAATATTTAAATTTTGTTGTTTTATTTTCCTATTTTATTCTTTGTACTCACGTAATTCTCTTTACTAACTATTAATTAAATCCGTAAACTGAACGCTTGGTAATATTTTAGAACTTTATTATTTTTCTTTGACGAAATTAATCCCACGCTAGGTATTAAAAATGAATTATATGAAACTAAGACTCAGCTGTTTTTAAACTTTCACTAAATTATTTTAAACGCAATTATATTTAATTTTTTCTTAAACTCGTAATAAATTCAGTTCAACACAAAATATGAATTAAATCACATTTCATTTAAACAATTTTAATTAATTCACAGAAGCAAATTTTAAAAATCTTTAAACAAATAACTTTATTAATTATAGAAATTTTTCAATATTTATTAAATTATTATTAGTATCACATTGCACTTATAATTTTGAGAAAATTAAATCAAATTATTGTTACCAACTTTAATTGCAACTTTTAGAATCTTTAACGTAATTTAAGTATTATTAATTTTTAGGAGATTTCACTATTTATGAAACTATTATTGTATTAGATCAACAAGAGAATTTATTTTAATACAATATTAATTCGAACACTCAAAACACTCTATTTATTAGAAGACGAAATTTTTGAAGTCCAGGAAAAACACCTTTTAATCACTCCGCACGCAATTAACGGCGTATCAACTCGAGACGAACTGTCTTTAAGAAAATTTTAATATTAATTTAAACACAAATATTTTATTTATTTTAAGATGGAATTTTTTTTGAAGTCCAGAAAAACACTTTTTAATCACTTAAATACCGATACGCCCGTAATCAACTATTTCTTCCAACTTATTTCGCGACGGACTCCAATCAACTTCAATTCAAACACTTTATTTATAAACACTTTCGATTATTATAATTTCACTTAAAACCACCAATTTTAATTAATTCACAGAAGTAATTTTTAGTATCAACTTAATTATAATGAATTTTAGAAACTTCAATATTTATTAAATTATTATTGAATTAAATCAAACTATTGTTGAATCAATCCAACAACTATTTAAAAGAATTTATTTAAAACTTTATTTAATTGTAAGAAACAAATCAAATGAAACTTCCTAAGTCCAAAAACAAAACAATTACTTAAAATCGGTCAGCACGTGATTAAATATTTCCTCGCCCGACGTATTCCGCGACTAATCCCCATCGTTATTGGATTTTCAAATGTTAGGAAACGGGTTAATGTACTTGTTAGTAAATTAATAAAAACTTACCCTACTTCTTAGTGCATATCCAAATTTTTTAGTTTAATTTCACACACAAAACCCGCAAAACAACTACCACTATCACGTATTTTTATGCATGCAAAAAACCATGCAACCTCTAGGACAGACTCCTTCCTAAACAAAAACCACCACATTCGCTCCCGTCTTCTAAAAACACCCTCCCCTTTCTCTGCCTATCTAAGACCGACCGTGTCCTCCCTTATCAAATTAAAACAACCACTCTCCCTGACTATCTAAAACTCACTATCCCCCTTCCCCCGAATCGACCACGTACCTTCTGCCCAACTTCTCCAAAAAAAACCGACTATCTTCCCGTTATTCGTCGCACAGGTCCGTACTAGGTATCCTTCGCCAACTTAAACGAATTTATAATTCTTTTAAATTATCTCCTATAAACCAACTATTCTGAGTAAGATATTTACTTACTGTTTGATCCCACTATCGAACCAAAATAGGTACCGTTCCTGCTAGTATCACGGTACATTTGGCACTCACGCGTGCCAAATTTACCCATTGCTTGGTTTAGAAATTCGCTCAGGCAACAATAATAACAATAACAAATGGGCCACTTCCACCATATATACCCTATCACTTAGACTATATCTAATGATTTACATATTAGTTTTATTACTAATGGCTTACAGCTTAGAAATTTCCTAATTCTGGCTTATAATTAGTGATTTACATCTAAGAGTTATATAGATAACGACAACTTGGACCTGCAGCTAGTGACTTAAACCTAGGTAAGCTCAATTTCACAATCGAAGTCATCAAGACTATACCTATCTCCTATTCCTTTCCTCACAAAACCGTAAATCTGAATGCAGAATAAAAGGCAGCTTCCCAGTTGCGCTGGACACCGAATCGCATTCAAGATCGAACTACTTACTCATATAAGTTTTTATTTATTTCCTCGCATACAAAATATTAACAAAACAGGCACACTGGTCTCTCAATGCGCATCTGGATATATTATTCATAACAATTTCGTCACTAACTTGATAATTTATTATCTTCAGTCCTAAGGATAGGTAGAATGTCCCAACTCATTTCTAAAATCAATAATTAATTCCTGATTCTTAGAGATGTCGCATTATTTAATTCTTCAACGTGCCTCGATAACTTCATTATTTCAACACCTTGCTTTAAACGTTGGTACCTAATTTATCACCCTCCCATAAAAGAAGAATTCTCGCCTTCATACAATCATAACTTTGATAATTTACTACCTGCAGCCATCCAAAACCCTTGAGATTCTCTAACATTATGTCTTATCCCGAAACAAACCGCGTCCATCTTTCAACGCGTCGCAGATTCATTTAACTCTCCGATTACAGTGGCGTCTCCAAGACTTATACTCGGGTCGTTGAAAAATCCTTATTTAATTTGTTTTAGGTATTTTAGGTGAGGCACTAGTTTGCGGTTTCGAACCATAGCAACTAGTTAATTTTTAACATCAAATACACCGTGTTGATTCTATTTAGTATGTCAATTAATATGCTTGTAAATCATTATATTTACCCAAAATGATAATCTAGACAATGTTTCTATCTGCTTCCCCCTTTCCAAATACGTAATTCACGCCGAAATTGCACAACTCTCCAATTCAATCAACGATTATTTCGGATATTTTTCCATCGCCGAGTTTATACCACCCGCCGTCACTGGAATATTTCTGGGTACATCTTGTAACCCAGCCTGTAACATTCAAATGTATTCTTTTCAAGTGTTCGTTTTTGTATAATCCCGTTATCGTCGCTTTCGATATGTTTGTTTAGGATTCACAAGTCACAAGTCATAATTCATTATTAAGGAATGTTTTTACAATAAATTCTCCTTCTATGAGTTCTATGAAGCTCTAGTACTTTCCTTTCAGCCACCTCGAAATCGTTCTAAGATGTGCAACGCTCCCTTATCCTTCGAGACTCTAAATTTACATGAATTATTTTAAAGTATTAAAAAAAAATATTTTCCTGCTAAGACTCGAATTCATCACACTCCTCCCTTGGAATGAAAGAGAAGATTTTTTTAAAGTGACTATTTCTTTCCAAAATCTAGTAACGTAAGCGTATAATTGGATTCGCCAGCTATTATTTTAAATTGTATACCTTCTTTTCCATCACCTAACGCTTGCCTAAAAAAATAAAATCCTATACCTGTTGTTTAATAACGAAAAAGTATTGTCCGTTGCTTTAATAAACCTTTCCAAATACTTAGTCCGCCCCTGACGTGCGAGTCACAGAAAATAGAGACGCAAGTTTTGAAATAGGACAGTTATTATGTTGTTAAAAATAATAGTCTTGAATTTTCCAACCTCGACGAGTCCTCAGCGAAGTATAGTTTGGGAGGAGGAAAGGAAAACCCAAGAAGTTTTCTTAAAATAAGATTTGATGGTATCTAACCTTCGATAAGTGACTAGGGAATTATAGTTTGGGAGGAGAGAAAAATGGATATTAGAAGCTTTGTTCAGAACAGCAGTTTGAGGTAATCTAACCTTCGATCAGTGACTAGGGAATTATAGTTTGGGAGGAGAGAAAAATTGATATTAGGAGCTTTGTTCAGAACAACAGTTTGCGGTAATCTAACCTTCAATAAGTAAAAGAAGAGCGCAAGAAGTTTTAATTACCAAAATAATAATTATAATAGGTATGGGTATAATGTCAAATCAAATAATGCAAAATGATTCAATGAAAACAATTTAGCTACACGAAAAAAAAAAAATAGATTATTTGCGTAGTTTATGCGTGTTACAGCCTCAACTACAAAATAAACTTAGTTCGATTATGAAATTAGTGATAGAAGATGCAGTCTAAACATTCGTGGTAGACAATGGATCATAGGTTGAGAAAAAGGTTACCACGTGCTCGAACATCTGAAGTGGGTTGCCCGGGTTTAAAGTAGCAGGTAGATCATTACGCTAAACCCTGACGACAATAAAACAAAAGGAAAGGACTCGCACGTCAGGGGCGGACTAAGTATTTGGAAAGGTTTATTAAAGCAACGGACAATACTTTTTCGTTATTAAACAACAGGTATAGGATTTTATTTTTTTAGGCAAGCGTTAGGTGATGGAAAAGAAGGTATACAATTTAAAATAATAGCTGGCGAATCCAATTATACGCTTACGTTACTAGATTTTGGAAAGAAATAGTCACTTTAAAAAAATCTTCTCTTTCATTCCAAGGGAGGAGTGTGATGAATTCGAGTCTTAGCAGGAAAATATTTTTCCTGCTAAGACTCGAATTCATCACAAGCTTAACGGCCATACAAAAATTATTCAAACTTTCTTAACAAAATCCTCAAATTATGACAGTCGGTCAAACAACTGGCCTTTACAGTGTCAACAAATTAGACCAACAATGCCAACCGATTAAAATAAATTGCTGGGAAAACTGGCAATATAAATCATACCAGTTTTAGCAGAGTTGTATGTGTTGGCGTATCTAAGAGGGCAATTCAATGCAATAAACGCTAGTGATCAGGCTCTCAACCAATACGGAGTAACATGCCCCGATTGTCCGCATTGTCTTATATTGCAGCGTCCAATCTACTTGAGTTAATACTAGCGTCCAATCTACGAATTAATTATACTGCCTTAGTGCGATTAATACCTGAAAGTTAAATAGAGACCTTAATTATTTTTCTATAATTACCTAGTCATTTTTATTAATCTCGTATTTCAATTTTAAGAAATATTAATATTATCCGCAAATATGATTGCAAAGTTATACCTGAACATATTTGTGACCTACATGGTATCTCGGATACAACAATCCGTTTTTTTTAATGGGACACCATTGAATTTTTTATAAGTTTTTTTTTTTCAAAAATAAACTAATTTAACATTAAAAAAGTATGCAGTACGATATGCATTATATTCCCAAGAATGAATATTCAACTTATTGGACCAACTCCAAGAAGCTTGCAAACCTCATTGTAGTAATTAATCATTGAAGAAGAAAATATTAACACATTTCAATGAAAAATGAAACCACGCAAGATACATAAAATAAAAAAAAGTAGCAGTCACAACTAGGACCCGAACCCAGATCATCTGTCTTACCGGTCCTTGCTCTATCCCGGTAAAATTAATGCGACTGAAGGCGGGTGAATGACTGCTTCACTTCCTTTGACAATTTTTATTAGGCGACTTTCGCATTCGGTACTCCGTTAATTGAATTTGCTGCATTCACCCTTCTGTCAATTTCCTTATAGCCGTCCCGTCCCGTCTCTCCCGAACATGCTTTCCAAGTACCCACTCCAATCAATTTCTAGAAGGGCTCATCGTTCACAACTTGGCATATTGCGCAGTAATTAGTGTGAGATTCTAAATAAGATCCGCTTTAAGGTACCTGCGTGCACCATAATCTCACTTCTGTCCTATTCAAAGTGAATCAACGTAAAAAAAAATTCTTTCTTGAATAACGCCTTATATCAAATTTACAAAGAATTTATCATCAATAAAATTCACCCCACTGATAGTATCAGCAGGAAATTCAAAACAAATGGTTAAATATCCATCCCAATCCCAAGAACGGATACAAACGGATGACAAATCTTGAATTTGAGATTTGATATCGATGAAGATGGTATAAATTGAACTGGTCTCATTAGCTAAGTTGGTTAAGCGGTTGCCCTGGATAGACAGAGGACCTGGGTTCGAGTCCCAGATGCGACTGAAATATTTTTATTTTCTTTAATTTTTTTCCGTTTTCATATTTCATTTACGTTATATTAATATATTTTCTACAATGATAAAATAAACAAAGTAATTCATTAATAATGACGCCACAAGATAACTATAAATCTATTGAAGAAATTTTTAATTATACGCGTTGAAAAGGCTTTTACATAAAGGTGATACAATAAAACGTTAATTTAAAGTGTACATTGGAGAGTATCTGTTTTATATTGGAAAAATCATAAATCTAGATGTTATTATAAAGTAAGTACGAAATGCAGGTAGAGGTAATTATAAAATAGATGCATAAATGAATATGCAAATATGGCAAGTCAACAACTGTAATTACAAGTACAAAGTTTGTTGAAAGCTTTGGGGATTATATGTGCCTCAGTGAAATTGTACGGAATGGTGATGAATTGTGCAAACAATGTAAAAAGTTTTGTAGATTATTAATGTTTGCTTCCGTGAAATCAATAATGTCAGTGCGGTAAATAATTATTTATTTTTTGCCATTTAGCAAACTGATATAATTATCAACGTGTAGAAAATAGCATTGTAAAGCACCGATTAGGTGATATGCTTTTGGAGCGGTGCTATTAATAGTGTAAATCTAAATAATATTTATAAAGAATTCTTAAACTTCAACCTACACTTTTGTAGAGGTCGGCAAACCGTTCCACAGCCGTAACTCAACTGTCGAACTCCGGAACTATTCGTAGAAACTACTCGTTCTCGATGAATAATGTCAACCGTCTACAAATTTCGGGCTGGCGTTTGGCGTGTTTTCCGACTATGCACTGTCCCGAAGGGATCAATGACCACAGTTATTCAGAGCATCTTCCACGGAAATACCGGTAGAATAATGAAAGCATTCCCGCCTGATGCGTGTGCTTTAAAGATTGCAATCCGTTTGTTGATATAGGGGAATCTATCAAACGGACCGCTCGTTTCTGCACAGTCAAGAAGGGTCCGACTAAATCCCGATTGACTTTTGTATGAGAGACAGTATGAAAGAGAGACAACAGTGTAAGAATATGAGTATGCAAGGTTATCCGGTGTTTCTTCGTTATCACCTGTCATCAAAAACGCTAACACTCAGTTGACAGTTCAGTTGTCAGCCGTACTCGCGTTTGTGCTGTGTCTGTGCTGTGCTCACGGAAGGTCTATTCACATGTACCAGCACCGCGCAGTGCAGAACAGTACATAACAGACACCGCACAAACGCGAGTACGGCTGGCAACTGAACTGTCAACTAAGCGTGAGCGTCTGCCACAACATGTTTATAGCATTTTATAATCCTATTCCTAGGTATTTTGTAACCTATTTTCCGCTATAAATTCAATCAATTTGTCGTTTTCCTTCTGCTCGGTTTTCGCAATATCTTCATCATCTTATTTAGCTTCTAATGACGCCAACTGACGATAGGTATGTGTTCATACTAACTACGCAGGTGCGGCCCCAGTAAAGTTAAAATATTCCAGCCGACAATCTCGGCCGGTGCTGGTACGTGCATATGCGGATAGTATCCTATAATATAAATGTGTTCATGGATAATGTATGCAACTAATGTGGTCGTGTCTGTACTGTTCTGTTCTGCGCGGTGCTTGTAGATGTGAATAGACCTTCCATTATATTTAAAAGGCCATGACACAAAAGGAAAAGCCATTTGGATGAGTATTTCCAGAGGACAACACAAGCAAATGTGGGCTCATCGAGGTGAAAGAATTTAATTCTTTTATGCATTTATCAGGCAGTTTTCCAATATCCACGGGCGACGTTGAAACGACAGACGCTACTCGACTTAATTTGCAAAAGCTAAGAACTGGAAATAATCTCAACCGGAAAATTTTCATTTGCCGCCGCTTAACGTTATGGAACCTCGCTGATAAAATCTTGAGGGGAGATTGAAGTGCAATCCGGAGAGTCTACGGTGGGTTCCCTTGTGCCCAGGAATAATATATTATTTTATCTCGGAGACCTCATACCAGATGAACAAAGATAATGGCCAGTTGTGCAATTTCTCGTATATTTCGAGACGATGAGCGTTCTTAAGTGTTTTCCTTTAATTGCTTCTCAGAATAACCACAGTGAAATCGCTGAAAACCGATGAATATATTTTATAAGTTATATTCCACGTAGTGGAGAAGCTCATCTTTAGTAGAATTATTTATTTTTATTATTTAAAGACATAGAACAATGTTGTAATCCCCCCCATGACTTCAATTCAACTCATTTTCGGAGTGTTCATTTTACTACATAATAAGTGTAACAACGTTTTCAAGGCAAATATATATATATATATATATATATATTTATAAACATTAGGAAAATAAAATAAATAAATGTACATGCTCAAAACATACAGATAAAATTGAAATACATAACAATGTGTTGCAAGAGAGAAATACATAACAATGTTTTAAAAGAGAGAAATACATAACAATGTTTTGCCACATAGAAATACATTATACGTTTTGTTTGGTTTTTGGAAAGGCAAACATTCCCAGGTAAAGAAAAAAACTGTTAATATTTTAATTCCTCCTACTACCATAATTATAAGCGGAAAATGCTGCTTTTGCTATAATGGTGAAATGGTGGACTTTGGCAAAGGTTTTTTAAACCGCGACACCCGGGTGGGAAACCGATTCTTTGGTCCAGTCTGCCACTAGCCAAACATTTCGATCTCTGTCAGTCGCAATGAGACATTATATGGTTTTCGAAAGATTAATTCGAAGAATCAATCTTAAATCAGAACCAATGTTTTTATTAAAGAAATCATTTACACAATCTTTTATCTCTTTTTCATTGAATAGTTTTCATAGATCACTGTAAAGGTAATCCTTCTGTTGTCCTCCAGTGATTGTATTGTCTCATAATACCATTCCTCAAACGTCCAGAATCGCGTTGCAATAATAGTCAATTTCCTCTACACCCGCTTGGAATGAAATGCGCTTTAAAACTGATATCAGTCCATTCCTTCTGCTTCCTTTATGCCGTCCGTTTTCTCGTATCACCCTTTTCCCGTTCCGTGATCCGCGATAAGCGAAGGCTTATAATCCTAACGAGCTTAAGGGATTTATTTCAAAAGCTATAGCGAGCCATGAATCTCGTACAAATATTTTTCACAGTGCTTAATTGAATTCTTTTAAGGGTCTTCAACACAGATGCTGTTCTTTATTTCATCATTCAATACTTTAAAAATAAGTGGACTTTTATTTCACTATATGAATAATGTACATATATTCAATTGAATCAATTTTCTTCTCAGATCTTTATTATTTTTCTAGTAGTTACATAGTTCTCAACTTCACCTGACCTTTTTAAAAGTAAAATTTCAAGTAAATCTCATTTGATAGTATCATTATTACGAAATTGATTTCCAATTAAATCTGTTTTTACCGAAAATATTAATAAATCATTAACACGACATAAATTTTATAATATACATATTGGGTAAGGTTTAATAAAAGCATTTAAGTCATCTCGATGTGACCCAACCAAAGTTTGAAAATGGTTTTTGATGCCGAAAAAGCTGTCACAATAATAGATAAACCCAAAACACTTGCAAAACTTAATAATAACATTATTAAACATGACTTTAAAAAAATCGAATTTAAAATATTTTAGTTTTTAATTATGTTTACAGCTATTTCGGCGCTCTAAGCCATTTTCAAACTATGGTTGAAAACAAATTGATTTTATTTACTCCCACCCAATTTTAATTTCGTCGGTGTTTAAAATTATTTATTACCGGTAAACCGATTTAGGTTGAAAGTAATTGTATAATTAAAAATTCTCTATTCTGTGAGGTATTTACAGTTGAAAGCTGTTTATACCCGAACTGTAATCTCAATAGTTTTATAATTATATTTAAGTTTTTGGTAATTCTGTTAATTATTTTAAGCAATTGTATTGTTTAGGTTTCGTGAATAAACTTACAAGTGGGGTATTAATAATTTATATGTATTTTATTATTATTAATCTGATAATTAATTAACGAAGAAAGGAGTGTAAGAAGAATGTATGACGCGAATGTGACTGGAATAAGAAGCCGGGGATGCCCGAGGAAGACATGGCACGATCAAGTGAATCAAATACTTGAGTCGGGCCATGTCAGAAGTCGGAATAATAGAAGAGAATGTATGAGACGATGTATGAATGTGAATGAAGCAAGAAGTGTATGCCAAGATCGAGTCGTTTGGCGGTCAGTCCTTTCTGCCTACCCCTGCGGGGAAACGGCGTGATGGTTAGTTAGTTAGTTAGTTAATATTAATACATTAAGACTAACATAAGATACAAAGCAATGAAAGTCATACGTGAATATTCAGGTGTTGGGTGGAGGAGACCAAAGGGTAAAGGGTAATTAGGGGTTTTTTCAAGATGAACAGAGTGGTTCGCTGGAAAAATATCTAGAATAGGACATATTTATGTGTTTATATTATTATTATGGCAAGCCACAAAGCAAATGCTTTTTACAAGTAAGAAATTTCATCAAATTTTCCTTTTCTTTTTTAAATAAAAAAATAACAATTAGATTTCTACCAATTAAACACACAACAAGTAATAAAGTATTGGATCAAGGTATTTTTATTACCTTCGAGTCCCCATTTGTCCCTCTCAGCATTACAAGATTTAATTAAAAATTTTAACTACTTCCAATGAAATTGTGCTTTAAGACTTTCCAATCTGTTGGAACTGGTGCATTGTATGCGAGTGTAAAATAAAAAGCAAAGCTTCTTGGAAAGACAAAAATCAATAAAAACACAATTTACGTTGCATTTTATTGTTAAACTCTATTTATTTTTATACACTTTGTAAGCATTCCGATCATTATTTCAAATATAACCGAAATAACTCTTATATACTCCGAAATAACGAGTTACAGAATACAGAATTTTTCAGTTACGTATTTAAATAAAATGATGTTATTGGTATTTAACAAACAATCAAATTTCGTAATTTCTTCAAAAGATTGGTATTCACTTTGGCGTCATAAATGAATTCAAATACGACATTCATTTCAAAATATACATATTGGGTAAGGTTAAATAAAAAAAAGCTAATAAGTCGTCTCGATGTGACCCAACCAAAGTTTGAAAAAGGCTTTTAAAGCCGAAATAGCTCTCACAATAATAAATAAAACTAAAACACTTGCAAGATTTTAAATACCATAAGAAACATTATTGTGTTGTATGTTTATCGTTTGTCTATGTTTGACATTATCATTTTTTAATTTTTGTATATTCCTGATGAGGAAAGCATCGCTTTCTAAACATGTTGATATATATTAATATATTGGTGATTACAGTGTAATTTTTAATTAAATTATTTCATGTAATTTTGGTTGTGATGTGATGTAGTGAGCCGGATCATTAATTCAGCTCTCTGTAAAGACAATCCACATGAAAACTGGACGAAAAAAGTATCGTGTAAGAGCGTCTTGAGGACGTCTTTAGAATGGCCAAGGGAGCGAGGGTGGGGGCATGGTGCGGGGGGACGCGAACCGTCGTTCAATCGAGCTGGATCACCGAACTGGTGCACTACAAAGAGCTGATTTATTGATCCGGCTCACTAAACCGAGCCGCTTCGCCCACCACTAATGTGATGTTATATTAGAACGTAACATAAAAAAAACGTAATTCTTATATCCAGCGCATATAATTAATTTACGGAGCCGTTCTTAAAGTAGCTGGAGAAATGGTATATAAAAAAAAGTTTTTTTTTATTTAATTTTAAATTAGGAGTAAATTATAAAAATTTATACACAATATCCTTTGATTTTTCACGGTCTGCCGTAGAATAATATTTTTTTGTTGTTGTTAAATGTTGCGTCACCCGCTGGAGTGTCCACTGAATTATGTTAGAAAAAGATAGATATATTTTTTAATTTGCTCCGGTGATAATGTAACAAACGAACAATTATATATGGCAAATTAAAATATATATATATATAAGTCAATGTAGTTCCAAATGGGAAAATCATTTTTTAATAATTATATGATACAATATAATATACAATTCACATATTATTGTGCTGCATACCTTCCAATGTATCAGAAGAAGTATTACCTATTTCTTACTTCTAAAAAGCATTTGCTTTGTGGCCTGCCATAATAATAATATAAACACATAAATATGTTTTAAATCACTTCAATTAAATATAATTTATCTTATAGTCCTATTCTAGATATTTTTCCAATGAACCGCTCTGTTCATCTTGAAAAACCCCTAATTACCCTTTACCCTTTGGTCGCCTCCACCCAACACCTGAATATTTACGTATGTCTTTTTGTATCTTATGTTAGTTTTAATGTATTAATGATGAAGTAAGGGTACTTCCGAAACCGGTCGATAATTAATTAATTATGTGGTTTAAAAAAATAACATTTTCATATTGTTAGCATTATTTCTAGTGAAAATCATTTTGATATCGGCGCAATGTAAAACACGAATTCTTGTATTCAAGAGACTTGCCGTTCGTGTTTTTCTTCCCTCCAGCCATACGGGTTTCTTTCCGAGCCAGGATCGCTCCTTCCACTTCTCAAAAAGACATCCCCATCATAGACAGCGGGTCCTAGGGAAATGAGTTTCATTCACGACCTTCATTACTCTCAGGATCTACTTCAGGTATGGATTAAATATTTACAAAAATGCGTAATATCTTTGCATAATTTAAGAAACAATTTTTGTAATCAATACATTTTTTTAGCCTTAGAAATCAAAACTTACGTTTCACTTTAGAGATTATTTAAAATCATTAAAATAATGACATTGATCATTAAAAAAACGGAAAAGCTGTATTTACAATATAAGCCACAATTTCGTAAGGACATGTTATCATGTCATTTCTCAGGGAAGTGTAATAATTATTATTTTCTCCTACTTAATCAAGTTTTCCCTCCTTTAAGTCGAAGGGATTAAGTTTTAATTGCCCACTCATGTTTGCAAAATGAACGGAAGGTGTTCAGACACAAGTCTCTAAAAATACTCGTACATGTTTACGTCGCTGTTGTTAGTTGGAAACACTATCCGCTTTGCAAACTCGTGCCTTGAATTAATATTCAATGCGTTAACAGGTTCCATCTACCGGCAATGATAAACAGTATATCTGTTGCAATATTGAAAAGGGCGATAAGTCTATTACTGAAGAGCTATTATATCGAAATACTATTTCGACTTATCATAACTCCAAGTACGGTTCCCCTGAACCATATTTGATTTTATAATTTATTTTCTTCATAAAACGGTTTTAATTATTTGTAACAGTTTTACGTGACTTATCTCGAACGAGAAATGTATCAAAGTGCATTACTACACAACCTACAGTTTCTTATCATAGTACATCAAGTAAGCACATAAGTTGCCGACACTATATCCCTGTATAAAATCCTAAATAAAGAATGAGACTGTTCTGAACTTGTCTTAAATTAACCTCAATATACCATCGAAACGTACCCGTCACAATTATATATTTTACACATTAAATTACAAAGCAAACACCGCAGCAATTTCACCAATTTCACGTATTCTCCAAATATTCAGTAATCTTTCTCCCGACACAAATCTCAACATATTTTTTAACTCCAAACCGTCATTTAAGAAAAACATTCACGTGACTTAATCAATGCACACTCACAACTCCCTAATACATAACACAATTCAGAGGCATTACATTCACATA
Source organism: Halesus radiatus (assembly GCA_022606495.2). Lineage (NCBI taxonomy): Eukaryota > Metazoa > Arthropoda > Insecta > Trichoptera > Limnephilidae > Halesus > Halesus radiatus. The sequence goes on along the minus strand of JAHDVE020000517.1, from coordinate 21,261 downwards.
CACATATACGTTCACGTTACACGTTTTTCACATACAGTTGTATCTTTACCGTGTATTATTCCCACCAACCCCGTCCGGTAAAATGTCAATGCCAGATATTTCATAGAGACATGTCATTTTTACCGATCAACGTTCTAAAATCTAGTAAATTTTTCTCATTTTATAGATGTACTGTTTATTTCTGAAATACAACAAAAATTACTTCTCAATCTGTGATAAATTTTTTGGGATGAAGGCGAATTAAAAATAGTAAAAAAACGTTTACTTTATAATTTATTTACAACCTATATGATATCTGTAATATAACATTTAAAAATATTTCATCTTCATTTCTCCACCCTTGACAGTCTTCCGATTTTAGTTTGGTGTATATAATAACACTATTTTTTTTTTAGCTTTGTTTTGTTAGATTTAATTTCAAATGCGTTTTACTGAAATAGATATACCTAACCTATGTTTTGTAACCACAGGGTCATGTTATTAAATTTACTTCGACAGTGATCCAGATACTAATTTCCTTCCTCAAATCACCGTAGATTTAAACATTCGATAAAGCTCGCAAGTTTGAAACTCTCTGCCCAACTCGTTCTATGTAGATCCGCTCATAGATTTCATGAAACAATCCTCGGGGGTGAAACCTGATAGTTACCCATAAGCTTCCATGTATTAAGCTCCAAGTTCATTGTGATCCTTGGTGAAAACATGTAAGCTTAATGATACTCGTGGAAGCTTTACGAGGCCATTATTATAATGACATTATTGCAATTAGGCAAATTGCACGTGTTATCTATACGCTTTGATGCAACATACGTGGACTTTAGAAGGTAGATATCGATTCTTCGGTTATGCATTAATACAAAGAAATTAGAATGAAATTTTATTTCTGTTTTATCGTATTTCTCTATAATGTGGCGTTAATAATCATTGTTACAACTGTGTGTCATTCGTGGATTTTTATGATCTTTATGCCCATTACTTACATAATCCCTTGATGTGATTTTTTACAAAAAACAAATTACTTTTTTATTATTATTATAACCTAATGACTAATATAATATATTATACATAAATGCACTGCAGGAAAATAACCACAGAGAAACAACCACAAAGCGCAGAGAAATACTGTTTTTATACTCAGTTGAATGTATTCCACTAGCAGTGGCGTGCAGCTTATAAAGGCTGAAAATCTGTGCCTATCCTAAGAAAGACGTATAAAAATAAATCAAAAGACCGTAAAAATATACGACAAATTTCGGATGAAACTGGATTTTTCTATTATTTCATTAAAGAACTTTTGCGATCATTTTTTCAGTTAGCCACAATAAACAATGAATGATGGTAATAAAATGCACAATTTATATCCGAAATAATACTACAAACAGCCTACCTTTGGTCATAGAGCAATGCATGCCACTGTCTACTAGGTACATGAAACAAAACAGAAGGTGCTAGTTTTCCATGAAGTATGTATATTTTATTTTATTATTATAATATAATTTCATGAAATTTATCAAAAGGTGCTTCAGAAAACCGTGAAACTGTTTTGTTTTTTCAATAATTCTTTACTACCGTAAGCGTTATAAAACTCTACGAGGTTTGAGAAAAATGATGTTTCACGAAGGAAAGTTCACTTTACATCACATTTTATACTGTCATATATCGTATTGCAAAATGTTTGTGTACAGTGCCAGGGATCATTTCTCCCCCTTCCTGTGTCAACTGTTGTTAGAGGTGCATACATGTTGAGACAAAATTCTCTACCCTGTGAGCGGGCTACCTATTGCTACTGTAGAGCTTTTATTTATTTTTATTTCAAAGAATTATAACTAATTGATAACGTTGAAGTTTTTATACAGCGGATTCCTTGATCTTCTAAATAAATAAAAAATCCTTCCCTAAATAATATCTCGCTTATAAAATCAACAAGTTAGCACTCGACAATTTAAGGTTCTTCCGAGAGACTCCATTTTAGACAATTACTGTGAAATTGCTTATTAATTTCATTATCATTCCTGCTCGAATACCATTACACTTTTAATTTACTTAGGCAGGATACCTAATAATAAATGCCATTAATTATTTTAAAAGCGGCATTAAATTTATTTACAAAATATTACAATATTTATGATCTATTCAATTCCGTTATATTTATTCGTATTTGAACATTTTACCTGTTAAAAAAAAAATAATTCTTCTCTTTATTTGAGATATTTTATTACAATATTTAAAAGCCTTCATTAAAAAAAATATATATATTTTGTTTTATTACCAACAAGCTGTTGTGTACCCGGCCTTACTCGTTTTTTTAATAAAGTAATGCAGTCATGGATTTTTGCTTGTCGTTTGGGTACCATTATTGATTTGACAGCAAAAGTAATGTTCTGTGACGACTATTAATATCTCTAAGCAAAGAAACAAAGAAACATCCATTTGAAAAATTTATTTCATTCCAAAACGTTTATTTTTTCAAAATATATTTAAATAATAAAGTCTTAACCAGGTACCTACTTGTGTTTTTCATTTTGAAAATATTCTTCTACCCAAACAAAACATCTTCTTTTAAATATGTAATGTGTGGCTAACCAGAGTAGTATATCTATGGGTTAACCTCAATACAACATGGCGGTTTCAATGTTTTTCTTACTAAATTTAAAAGTTTATGGGAAGTTTTACGTATTGGATTTCATTCAAACTAATTTCTCTAAACCTTTCCGGCACTAATAAAACCTTACTGTGCTATTTTCAGCGAAGCCGGTATAATAATTTAATATCTAGGACACACAGACAAACATTAATTTTTATATATAAAGAAGATTATGAATTTATTCTCATGAATTAACTGTGCTTATCCCAGAGGATACGAGAAGAAGGAAATATTTGACGAATAACCTTCACCTTTCGTGTTATTATTGTGTTGGTTTTCATTTATTTTCCCCACCTTAAAGCAGACATTTCAGAAACCCTTATCAGGTAAATTAATTAATCACTGGAAACGCGATAGCTATTAAAAAAATAAAATTTCAGTTTATTTTCTGCCATTTTACATCATTATTAATATTCAGACATTTTTTTAATAACGTGTTGGTTACAATTCGGACTGAGACAAGTTTACGGATGGACGAACGCGCGAAGGAAATTATGTTGTTTAATTCGAGTCGCTGCAATTTCAAATTCCACGTAGTATTCATATGAAATAGAAGTAAGTGTACCTATATAGAGTTACTGTTAGTTGGAAAGTTATACAATAGAATCAGGGAAAAAATCATAAATAAATAAATCGATTTTTTCATAGATAGTATAGGGAAACCATGTAACGTCAATAATTTGGTAGGCTTGTATGGATATCGTCACCCCGGGAATCATTCAACACCTCTTCCAAAGATCACCTAAGTGGTTCGTTTCGTTTAGACACTGGCAGGGATGCCCGGGTTTATGGGGTGAGGTTTTTCCAGGTATTGGCGGCGTATACGTCTGTCCATCAACTGAGTGGTGGACCGGATCGTGAGAGACCATTAGGGAGACCCTTTGCCTTCCCCAATCGGACTCTGTTGAGCCATCGCGTTAAACCTTAGTGGGAGGGATTAATTCATACCTTCTTTCTTCCCAGAACTTCATCTCCTTCCGTTTCTCTAATGGACCCCCACACAGTATCCCAAAAGATAACATAGGCCCTAACATTAATTGATAATCAATAGTCAGCGAATATGATTTATAATTATGATGAGGATTTTTTTGAAATATTTTTAAAAAATATTTTCAGTTCTTTCAAAAGCGGATTAGAGTCGAAAAAAAAATTGTTTCCTTAGGTATACTGTAAACTTATTACTTTATTTTATCAAAACGATTCAAGTTTAAAAAGATTAAAGAAAATAAAATAAATACATATGACCTAAGTTTTCAAAAGCAGATCTATTTATAAATAACGTTATTCGGTCGGTTCACCGTAGCATTTTCCAGTATTCAACTTCCACTCTTGGGCAATTTAGTAATGAAACACTTGTTGCATGGCTGAATTCGTAGCACCTGTGCGCTATGCCCGTAGATATACTCGTATTCATTTGAACAGATTTCCGCGAAATTCGTCGCATGGCGCTATCTCGAGTCTTTGTTCGTTTGCATCCGTGTTTCATGGAATTACATCTTATTTATTGTGTTCATGTTTAATTTGCTGGAACTCCATTTTAATTTAAAATTTAATTTTTTTTTAAAATAACTATTATTTTTTAGTTTTAAGAACGGTTTATTCATAAAACAGCTAATTATTATTACGCGTGACAACTGTTTGGCCTTCCGAAGACATTATTAAACAGTGGAGAAGCCACTTACAAATGATTTATTTATATTATTTCTCTATAGGTTTGTTCTCTAATGTTTTCATTTCAATTTTAATAACTATTAAAGTAACTGTCAAATTTGCTTGTAAATTAATTAAGACATTGGTACTTAAAATTGATCTCCCTACCAGTATTCCCTGCCTTCTAAGTCTCAACTCCCCCCAAATTAACAATTTATTAGCAAAATACATTTATAAAAATGGCATTAAAATTTAAGTCATTGGGGATTAAAAACACATAAATTTACACTGTTTAACTTATCTAACTTATCTAACTTATCTGCTTCAATTTTATTTGCCCAAATATTATATCTTGTTTAAAAGTAACTAATTTTAAGAACAATCTGTACAATTAAAATCTAACTGATTATACATGGCCGAGATCGCCCTTAATGGGTGAAAGCCAATAGCATAAAAAAAAAGACATTGTTATAAAAATAGTTTCATCATAAATACCAGTACATAGAAACAATATAAATAGATCATCTGTTAGTGACTTCACCAAAGTTTGATAATGCGTTCGGAACGCGAAAAAGCTGTCAGGCTTAACAATAATTACCTAGCAGAACTTTTTAAAAAATAAATTAGCGTTTTTAAATAAATAAAAATAAAATAAATAAGAAATGGTTTAAAAAATGTTATTTTTTTATTTTTTATACACAACATTTCTTATTCATTTGATTAAAAATGATACCACGAAGTAATTTTACATTTATTGAAGAAGTTAACAAAAAAATAACAGCTATATAAAAAAAATAGCCTGGAATTACGCATTGTTAATGTAATGAATTTATGCCGCCATTCTTACAATAATTGGTGGTGTAATGGTCAGCATGTTTGCCTTCCAAGCAATTCATCGGGGTTCGATTCTCGGCCGTAGCAAAATATATGTTATTTTATTTTAAATAATGCAATTTTGATTTATTTTTATTTTAAGCAAACTTTAAGTTTCACGATTCCTAAAATTACAATACGAGATGTGTTCAAAAGAAAAAGTGAATTTTGAATTTTCGCCGGCTGTGTATATTCGATTATCGATTTTTTTTGTTATGTTGGTACACATATGTTTATCATATGTTAGCATTATCAGCCATTTTGGATTAGTGGTATGTTTTTGACAACTGGGAAGGTTAGTCACGTTTTTGTGCGTTCTTCTATTTTTTACTTTTGAAAAAAATTGATCAAAGAATATGTATTAAATTTTGCGTTAAAAATGGAATAAAGTGCTCCAACGCACTTAAAATGTTGACTGTGGCATTTGGCGAGTCTACTTTGTCTCAAAAAGTGTTTATAAGTGGTACAAGCGCTTTACAGAAGGCCGAGAAGATGTTAATGACGATGAGCGTCCTGGAGTTGCAACCACGTCAACAAACGAAAACATCGAAACAGTGAAGAAAATGGTTTTGGAAAATCGTCGAATCACTATTAGGGAAGTTGCAGAGGATATTGGCATATCAATCGGCTTATGTCATGCAATTTTCTCGGATGTTTTGGGCATGAAACGTGTGGCAGCGAAGTTTGTTCGGAAATTGCTAAATTTTGAGCAAAATCAACGTCGCATTAGTAAGGCTCAGGAGTTGTTGAATGACGTCAAACGATCCAGACTTGCTCAAAAGGGTCATAAATGGTGATGAAACATGGGTATATTATTATGACGTCGAAACCAAGGCCCAATCATCCCAATGGAAGCGGCCAGTAGAGCCAAGACCGAAAAAAGCACGCCAAGTTCGATCGAATGTGAACGTTTTGCTCACTGTTTTCTTCGATTACAATAGCGTGGTGCATCATGAGTTCTTGCCAACAGGTCGTACGGTTAATAAGGAATACTATAAGGAAGTTATGCAAAGTTTGCGTAAAGCAATACGGCTCAAACGATCGAAATTGTGGAAAAACAAATAAAATGTATGAAATACTTCCCAAAATGTCTGAAGATTTGTGCAATTTGAAAACCATTGCAAGCAATTTCTGGAGCAGTTTTTATTCTATGAGGATTATTGTCTTTGAAACTTTATTCATGTTCCTAATTACCCGTTTAGAAATTACAATTAAATCATTTGTAGTATTTATTAAGTTATAAAACTGCATAGTGTGTATTTTTGGGTGCTGACCCTTAAGATAAGTGTGTACATGACATATGAACTGAGAAGGATCTTTACAAGTTTATTTACGTAATCATTACCCTCGTTACATTTTACATTGTTATGGAACTAATATATTTAGATAGCTGGAGAGTACCGTGTAATCTGAGCCCGCTCAATGGAGAAATACACATGAGCTGCCGGTACCTAGTGTAGCCAACATATATATATTATAAAAAATAAAATAACTTTGTTTTAATTCCACTTTATCATTTTTTCATTCAACCAGTTTCGATTCAACCTGAACCTTCCTCAGGGGTGAATACACAATATATTAAACATAATACAGAAATACATGGTATTTAATAGAAAATTAGAAGAGAGAGACAGAACATCAACTTAGGTGGGGGGCAAGGAAGGAAGAGCTTCAGAGGGAGGGGTGAAGGTAGGCGGAGGTAATGGAAATATTTAAAAAATGGGGGTGTTAGACAAATCTAGTTGTTTATTAAGTAGATTGGTTTTATTGATTTTTAATGACTTTTTTTTATTTCAAGGGCTTCAAGATTATTAAGGCGTAGACCTATCCCATTTCTATGTAATACATCTATCACGGAAGATTTATTAAATGAGTGATTTTTATGGATAAGGTGGGTGGCGAATTCTGAAAATCCGACACTGTTTAGACATCTCAAGTGTTCGACCACCCTTGTTTGAATGTTTCTAGCCGTTTTACCGATGTAAAAGGCTGGACAATCGTTACATTTAAGCTTATAGATGCCAGAATGGCTTAAGTTATTTTCTTTATTTTTAGAATTTATTAAAAGTTTTCCTATGTTATTATTAGTATGAAACGCCGCTTTAATTTCTGTAGGGAATTTAGAAACACTTGAAGATGAAAAATTATTTATGAATAAAATTCTACGCCAACCCTGATTTTTGTTCTCTCTGGTATTGTGTGTATTATTATAAAGGAATTTATTAGTAGATATTAGATTATGTTTTTTGGAAAGGATTTTATCAATTAAGCTATGAGGATATCCGTTATTTATGGCAATAGATTTGATTTTAGAGAGTTCTTCAGTAAAGTAAAGCGTTCGATAAAGAAATAGTGACGAGTCTGTGAATCATAGAATGAAAGGCGGAATGTTTATGGGAGATGGGGTGGTTAGAAGTACTGTGAATTACGGTGTTTGTGAAGGTAGGCTTTCTATAAATATTTAACTCAAATTTATTATTAACAATGGATAGGGATAAGTCCAAGAAATTTAAACAATACTTATTTCCTATTTCTAAAGTAAACTGAATTTTTTATGGAATCAATTAAGGAGGGATAAGAAGGAGTTAAGTTGACGCTCGGTAAATACATATTACATCGTCAACATAACGTTTCCACAAAATCACATTTTTAAGAAGGGGTGAATTAGAATTAAAAATGTTTTTTTTCCAAGTTATCCATAAAGACATCAGCGAAAAGGGGGCTCGTTGGTAGGCCCATAGGGAGACCTTCATTTTGTTGATATATAATATCATTGAATTAAAAATAATTTTGATTCAGACATATGTTAAACATCCTGGCCAGATCATCAGAGAGGTCTTTTGGTAAGTTAGAATTTGTTAGTAAATTATGAATAATATTTTTGCATTCGAATACAGGGACATTTGGAAATAAATTAATAACATCGAATGGTACTAATTTGCAGTTATTTGGTAAGGTAAAATCTTTCAAATGGGTGACTAATTCATATGAATTTTTAATGGTATATACCGGGGAAAATACATTGGAACTATTAAATAGGTTAGTGACAAAAGAAGCTAGTTTGTAATTCGGGGAATTACAATATGAAACGACGGGCCTAATTGGGCTATCGGGTTTGTGGATCTTTAAGAATCCATATAATCTAGGAATTTTTGGGTTTTTGTTAAGAATTTCACATTATCGTATGATAGATCTTCAAAAATAGGGGATTTAGAATCTTTTAATGCGTTTTTAACGTGTTGTTGAAATTTATTAGTTGGATAAGTTAGAAGAGGTTCGATAGTGTCATTAATAATAAAGTTTGATGTTCTGTCTCTCTCTTCTAATTTTCTATTAAATACCATGTATTTCTGTATTATGTTTAATATATTGTGTATTCACCATTGAGGAAGGTTCAGGTTGAATCGAAACCGGTTGGATGAAAAAATAATAAAGTGGAATTAAAACAAAGTTATTTTATTTTTTATAATTATGTATTCCCACAAAGTGTTTGCTACGTGTAAAGATATATATATATATTATATAGATGCAATAATGTGGATAGCGAATAAAATAAACATATACTAGCTACGGTCTTACTATGTCAAAAAAGCACAGAGCGTTTTTTTAAGATCGTCCAAAGTCTGACGACTACTAGGGCAAGCACAGGCAAATAAATACCACATGTGGACAAACACTATAAGCATTTATTTGTTGTATTGCGTACTCATTAGGATTTTATATATTATGTTAGAAAATTAAAATCACAATAGTAACACAGGTGCAAAACACATTACAGTAGGTACATAAATAGAATGGATAGCTTTCACCAAATACAGCAAACATAACTTTTAATCTGTCTCACGAACAAATTCAGCAATAACATCGTGTATGTACCATTCCAAATAATTTGCAAGAGAGGTGAATATACAAAACACATATTCACTGATTCTTGTACTCTAAACACATATCTTATTTTTTTTTATAAACAATAATTATTAGCCTGAAACACTCATCGAAATTGAAAAAAAAAAAAAAAAAACCTTTCCGAGCAAAGATAAATGTCGCCGACAGGACTCGAACCTGCACCCTTCTGATGTCCGGTCAGATGCTCTACCGTTGAGCTACGTCGGCTTATCGCAAACCCGCCAAGTTAATCAATATATACTAGTGTTTCATTCAATAATTACTGTTTTTATTATATTTTTTTGCAGGTTCGAGTCCTGTCGGCGACATTTATCTTTGCTCGGAAAGGTTTTTTTTTTTTCAATTTCGATGAGTGTTTCAGGCTAATAATTATTGTTTATAAAAAAAAATGTTACCCTTTGCGCTATGCACAAAAATCTTGTCTTAAGTTTTTAAGAACTTTAGTTTAACAATTAATACATATCTTATTAATAAGTGTTGAGGATGTATGCAACAATAGTATTTTTGTATTTGTATTCCACGCAGTTGAACATATCTACAATGTCTGAAAAAGTATTACCTTCTGCGTGAAGTCTAGATACAAGAGACTTTTTTAATGACTCAGTCCTGAAATTATTGTTACAATAGAATGTAATTTTAAATCGAGCACTTCTAGTTGGAATATTAAATTTAATTAAGCTGACTACATCAGGGCAGACAGTAAAACTATTAACAATTTTTAAAATAAAAGTCGGAAACAAGTATTCTATCTGAAAGTTTTAATAATTTTGTTCATTCATAAGGTATAAATTAATTAAAAACATATACTTTGTATTAACCGCTTTATTAATAATGATGCCACAAAGTGAATACCCATTCGTTAAGTAATTGTAATTTATATTTTCAATAGGCAATCTGGGTTTATAGTTATAGGTTTATAATTATATAATTTTCAATGGTATCGGAGTGGGTTTTTAATGAGGCGACCCTCGACTTACATCAAGCAAGTACGGGTGTTTTTTATCGTCTGACGCTTTTTCGTGAATTCATCGTAACTTTATGAGGTTTCCCTTTAATAGTACTTTACCTAAATTAAACTATCAAGAAATCATCATCAATGACCACCACCGTAGAAAACAGACGTCAGAATTAATAGAATTGCCATAAGTATCACCCATTTTGGCACCAGCTAAGTTCATTGTCGGCCACGTCGGTATCGCGCCATTACGACACAATAAGCAAATTATAAAACATTTATAAAAAGGGTCAAACCAAATACTCTAACAAAATATTCGGTATTTGTAAATAAGCCTAACCTTTTTATTTATTTGCTGTTTTACGTCAATTAGCGGCACGCCTAGCTCGCCCATCGCCGCCCTTATTATAGTTTCTTCATCTTGCACATTAGGTATCTCTATGGATTATTTGCTATGTGGTTGGATCCTCCTTTTAGTCTAGATCGTACAAAGCCGACACCTACCATATTTGCGACATTTTCAGAAGGTTTTTCTAAGAAATTTCACTCGCAAGCTTTCGATTTTTTTTTCGACATATACTATTTAATTTATGCAATAATATTTTCAATATGTTCTCACTTCGTTTCAAAATCTAAGTACTTACGATATGTTACATTCATGAATACAAAGAATAAAAAATAACAACAATCACACATATTAGAAACACTAGACCTTAGAGTCAAAAACACATCCAAAAAGGACGACAAACACTAAATTTGGACAAAAAAAACTTCTTATACCATGGTACTAAGGAGCAAATCCAAATGTGTCACAAAACATTTTTCTGCTTCATAACTAAAGCCCTTTTCCCACTAGTTCCAAGCCTTGCAACTTTCCACAATATTTACATACATGATGAAAACTGTGTCACATTTTCATAAATAAATGGTTTCGATAAAACTAGAAGGACATTTTGGATCGATAGTTCTTTAGGAGGGTATTAGGGTGGATGGGGTGTTTCGCAAGTGAGGGAGAGGGGGAGGGTTAGGTTAGGGTATGAGAGCGCGCTCGTTGTTTGTCCTCCTGCCGCACCGCCTTAATTGGAACACGATAGCGTACCAAAAGCATCAATTTGCTTACGTATTATGGGAAATCATATATTTGTGAAAATGAAAAACGTTTATCTTTCAAGATAGAAGAAATAATAAAAACATTACGACAAAATATACTGTTGGCCATTCAAGTCGATACAATATGTAAAGTGGGACTGATTGTTAGAAATTGACGCTGAATTAAAAATGTATCATTTGTAGAATATATGTCATGTAAGGTAAACTGACAATAAAATATAAATCTCTTTACTTTTTAGTCACTGGATTGGATTAGTCTGAATAGTATTATTATGTAAAAAATGATGTCCTTTATTACCTTCTACCAAACTGTCGGTTTCTCTTTTCACTGTGCGCTCCGCGTTCAACCGGCCTGATATTAAATAATAAGTTGGCTAAATTATTTCGTTAGCATATGTATCTAATAATATCAAATCAATCTAGTATAATCCCACTCTGCAATACTTGCGTTAATTTTAAATAATAATAATAAATGTTTATTCCGGTATGTGGGGAGGTTAGTGCAGTCCCACACATTCCACCTAATATATACCTACAATAGTTATAAAAATATATGAAAGGTTTAAAAAAAAATTATAATAATAAGATTGTAGGTGAATGACACATAAAACAAAATTTAAAAAAAAAACAAGAAAATAAAGCATTTAAGGTGCTGCGGCATTTAAATTGTGAGGGGCCAATATCTTTCTCCAGTATGCGTCGATGCTGGAGGCTGGACTGAGGTGGACCTTCATGATGAGGATATTCCCGAAGCTGTTTATTCTTTCCCTCATTCCAACCACCTTGAATATTATAAGGGCTGCTAAACCGGAAACCCGCCCCTCCGTGTACATACTGGAAGCGCTGCAGCATCTGGGTAAGACAAACATCATTTTGTAGTTGGAAACACCAACTACAACGTGGGTCTCTTCAAGACCTGGATCTCGGATCAAAAGTGAGCAGTTAACCTGTGGGAAATTCTTTCTTCCGGGCCTCCAGTATGAAGGTATTTTACGAAAAAAATCGGACTTTGACTGAATGAGCAAAAAATGTCATTTAATAAATGTATGATTACTGCGGTGTGTCATTTTTAATAAAATTAATGAAAAATACTTTGTGTACACCTCTGTTTAATATGTAAATATCAACATGTTTCATCACCTTAGGTGTTTAAGTAATAATACATTATTCTCAATTTGTCAACCGTATTTTGGAAACAAATCATTCTTTTACATAAATTAAGGTTTATAAATTTTACATTCCAAAACCAATGGTTTACAATTAGACAAATTTGATATTTTAGAAATTAGAAAAAGTATTATTACTAAAATATTACAATTAACTTAATATTTTGTTTATATATCTCTATCTTAAATTTATTTTCACATAAATAACTATATTGAGAATATTGTTAATATAAAATTTAATAGTAACATCTATATAATGAATAAGAAATACTTTGTTTACACCACCGTATTTAATACACCAGCATTTTTAAATAAAGGACCAAAAAAAAAATGTTGTTCTTGGATGGAATGATTAAGTTTCAACTTTGTATCGTCAGCCAAGGAATGCATTCCTTTTGCTGGGTTCAAGCCGGAAAGCCTACGGAAGGTCGAACTGTGGACAAAAGAAAAACAAGAAAGAAATTCTTCAATATTGCTCTCCGAAAATTCCAACACTGTGAAAACACAGCATGGATGGAGAGCATAGTTACGTCTATACATAAAAAAATAGTTCAGAAAGTCAAACGAAACACGTCAACTGTGCTGAAATCTAAGAGCAAAGTCTCACTATGCATAGGACGAATACATAGTCATCGAATTTAGAGACTTTTTTCTGTTTATGCAGGGATGCCCACTTGCAACCAATGATGATCTGGTCATGAATTTCACTCCTGAAATGGCTGTTGCCACGATTAAGCAAACCGCAATAGGTAAAACTTTACGATGCTATAGGTATTGAACATAGAAAGTACGCAGGAGATCAGCTCTATACTATTCTAGTCGCCCTATACTCCAGCCTCCTATGACACATACATACTCCGATGGACATGAGTCAAACTGTCGTCATACCAATCTTGAAATCCAATTAACTGGATGCATCGATATTGGTAAATTTTCTTTTTTTATGTTTAATTTCTCACCTCATGGACTTGCTTATGATTTCTGTTTATAACTCGGAAAAATGTAAGATAACGTTAGGCCTGTGGATTCACCATTTCATCGCTTTAAATTTGTAAACTTAAACACATAGTTATGAAATTTCTTCCAAAATCAATTCGTTAAGTTGAACCCTCAAAGTAGGTGGCATTTTTCTACATTGTAGCTATACGATTTTTCTAAAATAAGGAAATTCGTTCACGATGTTCCAACGAAGTTCATCGAATCATGTTTAGGTTATTTGGTTCCCGGCTTGTTAAACCACACTCAAAGAGTCCATGTAAATACTGTTGAATAGCGACTCGTGCAACGGATATTGCAATGGCAGGAATCGATAACCTGCGGTTCTTGCTTAATTGCTACGAATGTGTATTTTTCAATTAACTCGCAAACATCTGTATTTTTAAGAGCCACTCATTGTTTTTTTCACGGAAACTAAAAGATTGCTATGTTTTCCATGTAGAATTATTAAAAGGCGTTATGAAGTTAGTAAAATGTAATCACAAGGTGTTCTATTGTGCAAGGACTACTTTAATTTTTTTTATTTTTCAGACAGACAGCAGCTCTTCTTCAAAATTAACTGAACACTGCAGTATTTTACAATATACTCTTTTCATACGATTTATAATCTTTCGAAAGATGTGAATTTGTAATATAAATTCTTCTCTGAGACAATTTTCAATGATGCAACACTGTGTTGTTTACTTTTCAACGCTCTAGACTCTATAACATCATATTATATACGTAGGGAGTTCAATAAGTTCATAGAACTGCCATGAACGCGATGTTCTACAAAGGTAAAAGTAATTTTATTTTATAATTCCAACCTTAATTGGCGTCTGCCTATGCAAAATTACCTTCAGCTGCTTATTTTTTGACAGGAGTTTGAATGGAATGTATTCGGCTTTTTTATGAAACGTAGAAAATCGAAAAATTTACTGATATTTATATATATATTTTACTTTTGTATGGCGAGAAAGCTATCCAATTGTTTGAAAATGTGCCCATTGTATACATTGTCTTTCTACCTATCCAAAACATAGTGAGAAAATGGGCTGCTGAATTTAGAAGAGGTACAATATCTATCGACGATGATATCCTCAGTGGAAGGCCTTTAGGGTAACCTATATGGGAAAATGTTCCTAAAGTGCATATAGCGTTGAATAATCGGTGAGTAAATATGGGTCGCCTATTAAATTTTAACTGACAGTTGAGGAGTGTGAAGGGCTTTATTAAGATGGGTGCCGTGAATGCTGAATTTGGAAAAAACTTCCAAATCATATAAAATTTCGAAGGAGTGGTTAGCCACGATGGACTTTAATAAAAAGCTTTTGTTGCATTGATTTGTGACCTCTGATAACTTGAGTTCATTATAACTAAATGAGAACGATCTAAACTATGGACAAAGAGAGGAGATAGGTCGCCCAAGAAATTAAAACCTATCGGCCGGCAAAGATATTGTTTCAGTTTTTAAGTATGTGCGAGGATTTTTGTTTGTGTGTTTCTTTGAAAAAGGGGAGAACAATCATAATAAAATATTATATTGATCATTTGGACAATTTACGCCCTCCCAATGATGAAAAATAAGCCAGAATACGAGGTAAAATAATCGCATCCATCGCGACGATGCACTGACTCTTTGATCGACACAAACAGCCACCAAAATCAATTTAATTACATAAAATATGGTTAACCACAACTTTATGCATTTTTATTTTATTTATTTGTTATTAATATAAACGTTGATTTTGTGGATATTCTGTTATTTGTGTTTTATGTTCCTTTATATTCCCGAGTATTTTTAGCTTTGGTGAAGTTTACCTTTATTTCAAGTGTAATTAAGTTTTATGCATATCTCTTTTTTTATATAAAAAGATCATGTAAAAGCTGTCTGGGCATTTCAATAAATAAATATAAGATATAGATCCAATCTATTGACATCCAATTGGTAATTCCGAAGTCACAAACAAAGAGACCAGATCTATTTAGATATTTATCTGCTCCCACAATTGAAAATATTATTTGCTGGAATGAGATTTCAGTTCAATGAAGAGTTTACCCCCGAAAAAGTCGTCTATTTTCAAGAGTTTGAAAATCGCACTTAAAACCGATATAGTGACACCAGAATAGCGTTGATTGAAATGTATTAATCTTGAAAGGGGTTATTTTAAGAAATAAAATAAAATTTACTTTCTTAACTATTATTTTTATATTTAATTCTACGAACTTGTTGAACTCCCCTTGTGTCACTGCCACGTATTTTATGAAATTCCTATCTTCTAAGCACCGCCAGGAATTCTCTATTTTAAACCACTCGTTCGAAAATACGCCAGTATCTAATAATATTTTGTTATTTACTCTCAAATAGATAGCGACTCCTGTCTTTGCCATGGTGGAAGCAACACGGAGATTTAAATTAAAATGTATCAAAGGAACGTCGAGTACTTACTGACGGAATTCTGAGAATTTTACAGCATGCGCCGGAAAATTTATGCTTGTAATCATGCATAGCTAATGGACTTTCTAATATATGTTTTTTATGCAATATCTCATCAGATTGTGATCTAAAAGTAATTCTTTCATTAATTATCTAAAATAACACCATATAACGATAATATAATAACCAAGACAGTTGTACAAACGAAGTGCCACTACCACAAGGGTCAGTCTCTTTTTTGGTGAGGTACAGTAACACACTATGAAACTTGTATATGTGTTCCATACTGGTCTTATTAACCGCCCTATCCATATGAACGTACGTGATACGGCCGCTATATTATAATCCGAACGCAACAAGCCGTATCCCGTACGTTCGAGTACAAATAACTATACCCGAAACCCACAAAACATTCGTATATCTTAAGTTTGTTCCTGCGTCTTATCGTTTAGTATTTCCAATTCAGCCAAATCTAACGGATGTGTTCGGGTATTTTCGCCTCTCCCATACAAGTTACGTCACCAGTCAGTGTTTTTTACCTACTTTGTGAATAATAACCCAAAGGACGGGCTGTTAAAAGAAGCGTATGTATTTATATGAAGAAAAAAATGTATATATACATGCATAATAAATGGGGGTGAGGTAAGATTGTAATGGAAATTCCGCTTCCCATTGCGCAGGACTTGTTTTACAATAAACGTCACCGAAACACATTTTTCCTATGCGCAATCATAGTATGTAAATTCATTAAGTTTTGCCATTATCACCGGAATAAAAAACTAAATTCGTCTTATGTTGCTTTTATCGCTGATTTATGTATGGATGATAACGTAACAATTTTATTTTTTTCACAAATTTTCCTCAGTTTACGAATGACCTGACAATATTTGAAAAACTCATACTACCATCAATATAAGTGGAAAATGTTGCATGTGCAATGATGGAGGACTTAGCTGGCAGAAAAATTAAACCAACGACGATGGGGTGGGAACCGGATGCATTTATCCACTCAGTTACTAACCGGTCCTAGTTTGACCACAATAATTTGAAAAACACGTGCGAGTCGTAATTAGCCCGATATTAAATAGGTACCCATTTTAAGGAGTGATTTAAATTAAGGGTTTAAAGAGCGCACGTTTGAATATATCTGTACACACCGATAGGGGTTCAAACTAGTTTGAATCACCCGCCCACAGTTATTTCTTACCCCGCAGTTGTCCTACGATACAGTACACCATTACACAAGCAAGAATCTTAAAAATATTATTTGCCTGTTCTTTACGGGGGGGGGGGGTGGTTAAATTTATTTTTAATTTTTTAAAGATTAATGGTATTTAATGGTATGGTAAAGATTTATCTTCATCTGATTTAAATTCAATCTAAAATATTCACTGTGACAGCTTAGGAGCAAGTTTCGTAAGCTTCATCATAACCATCATAACCAAGTCGTACTTGAAGTATTCATGAGAGATTTCTTGCAATCAATCTATCAACTCTTTGATGTATTCCTTTTGTACAAAATTATACATGCATCAGTAGACACACCAAACATTTTATCACAAATCAACATTAATACACCACCAAGAAAATCCACAAGGAGGATAAAAGATATTTTATATTAAAACCTATCACACAAATACAGGATATTTCTCCCCTTTACCGCGGACATTAAGAAATTACAATACTATTACACTGCTACTAATGAAATATTCATTTTAAATGGCACAATAAATTATTTAAAAAAAAAGTTTTACCATTAATATCAAACTGATAATAATAATAAGAGTAAATTTGTATGGAGTTTTGTGAAGGTTCACCTCAAGTGCGCTTTACACTAAATAACCTAAACTAATATGTTGTGATGATGGCCTTTATTAAGTATGAAAACAGTGTACCATCATCACTGTTGATAATAAGGATTTAGTTTATACACCTACTTTATAATATGTTTTCGACCTTTCACTTCTTTTTCATTCTAATAATTTTTGCGAGATAATGTTTGTTGTTGTTTATTTAACTTTTTGATTATTATTGATATGTAAACATTCACGTGTGTAAGTTTTGGACATGTTGCCTGTTTTATGTACTAAAATAAAATAAAATAAAATAACTCACTTTTTTAAAAATCAAAGTAAATTAATTAAGTAAATAAACACTTCTTTTATTTTATTACTGCGTCGAACAGCCTATAACCGGCTACTGCGCCATGCCGCATTATCATGAGTTATCAAGACTCTCAAATTTTGAGTCGCAGATGTGACGAAATGATATATCTTAAAAATATTCCAGGAATGTCTTGCTTTCGCAATAACACATGCAAATCGAACAACTTTTGTAAGATTCCGAACTGTGGGCAAAATGTTTAAATCGTTCGTGGCGTGTGAATTCCTATAGCATATTTGTACGATTTTTATGTCGAACAATGAAATGCAGGAATGCAATTTGTTATCGATTGACGGAAAGCCGTCATTATTTGTGCTGATCAAATACTGTCACATTATGTATCTACATATATGTGTAGATTGAATGGTTTTAGTATCTTTTGTTTTTAGTAAACGTAAGAATTCATAGTTTTAATAAACAGCTCTTTATTATTATAAAAGCTTCTTTTCCTATACCTGCGTGCCTTAAATTATTATGCCTAGAAAAACATGCATTTGTTAGTATTTGTGTTTTTACTGAGGTGTTACCTCACTATATCTTAGATACTAGTGACGCGCACTGTTCTATGACAAAAGGTTGGCCGTGTATGTTTTTAATGAATTAAGAATTTAATATTGCCATTTTACTATCATCTTCCGCTGATTGCTTACACCACCTGAATAAAAGAGCTTTAATATAAGTTCTTTACCAAATTCATGGAATAAAAAAAAAATAAAAAAATAAATATATATATATATATATATGTATTTTCATAAAATTTCTTTCCATGATTGTAGTTTTCTCTAGGTATGGACAGCTTTTTACCCTTTATGAACTGCACGGCTCTGACAGGTGTAGCTGAAATTTTTAATAATATGGTGTATTTCAGTTTATATTCACTCTGCGTGACTTAACCAGTAGTTACAAGGAGGAGATCGTAGGAGGGATCCAGGAGTCTAAACGTTTTCTAGGAACAGCCAGAATTTTTTAATTGTATTTATGAATGAGACTTAATAGCTCGAGCCTCTGAAGCTAAATGTGATACGGCCCACGTACATTGTAAAGGAATTTTTATCTTTTCTTTCTGTCAGGCAGAAAAAAAGTGATTTTTCGGCGTTAGAAGGAGAAATATAATTTTTTTGCAGTATGCCTAAAATAAAACACTATTGTTTATATCAAGATACCATGAATAATATCCTAAGAGTAGTACATATACATATATACTCGAATATATATACAATTTCCTTTCCGATAGCCTCAAGATGGAGAATCAAGTAGGAATATCTAAAAAAAACTGTTCAATAATATCAAAATAAGTAAGCAAAATAACAATAACGTAAAAGAATAAGAATAATAAATAAGACGTAAGATAGGAATATTATTTAAGGTATATAAATAATATTAAGTAATACGATACATAATATAAGTATTAAAATAGGTTAAGAATAATATGTACTGATGATGTTAATTAATATAATATATATGAAGTTAATTAATATAATATGTATGTAGTTAATGAATATAATATGTATGTAGTTAATTAATATAATATGTATGAAGTTAATTAATATAATATGTATGTAGTTAATTAATATAATATGTATGTAGTTAATTAATATAATATGTGTGTAGTTAATTAATATAATATGTATGTAGTTAATTAATATAATATATAGTTAATTAATATAATATATGTAGTTAATTAATATAATATGTATGTAGTTAATTAATATAATATGTATGAAGTTAATTAATATAATATGTATGTAGTTAATTAATATAATATGTATGTAGTTAATTGATATAATATGTATGTAGTTAATTAATATAATATGTATGTATTTAAGTTAATAAAGTGAAATAATTATGTATTTCTTTTAACTTAATAAATATATTTTTTTTTAAATAGCTAATGTTAAGAACAATTCTTAAGAGGAACGGCTGCGCTGCCTGTTTCAAATATAACTTTATTTTGGATTTGTGGCCAAAATACCCATCCAAACTGAATGATATATTTTCTTTTAATTAAAGGTTTAGTAAATATCTGGTACGTATGAAAAGTATTTTATTTATTTTTGTTTTAAATTATGAAGTATAAGGTAATGAATTTTTTTTTGTTTTTGATAATTTTAGAGGCTACATAGAAAATTATTTGCGGGTTTATTATATATTTTTAAAAACTTTCATATTTGCTATGACGTAAATTAAAACATAAAAATACAAAACAGTTAAATAAAATCATTTTTTCGGGTCGATATTTTAAATAGCGTAGAGCAAATTTGAGTTCCAACGTAAATTGGTCGTTTTTAATTTAATTTGAAGTCCACCATAATGCTTATTTTAATATATGTTTTAATTTTTTTTTATATATTTTCAAAGTAGACGGGTAAAACTGTTTTTTTTTTAAATCACCGTTAATCCCCAAATAATTGTTAAAGGTGCCTCTAAATCAATTCCTTTAAAGGCCTATATTTCATAATGAAAAAAAAAACATCTAATCCGTACTAGATATTTACTATATTTTTTTATGAAAAAAAAAATCATTAGCTTTAGGTGAGTATGTTGGCCTCAAATTCAAAAATTAAGTTTTGTATGAAACAGACCGAACAGACATTTCTTTTAATTCGTGAAACACCACCTTTGATGAACGTTTCGGTCTTTGATACATAATATTAAATTCATTATATAACCATTACCCATCTAACATCAAACTTCAATCAAATTAACTCTTATGTAATATATAATCCATCTATATTTTTTCCTGTTGTACTACTTTTTATTTTCACTAATTTATTATGCAATATGAACAAAGCTTGTCAATTTGAGTGTCCAAAACAGGAACTTCCCAGTTGGACAAAGTGTTCTTACTATAAAACGTTTTTCTGAATTAAAAAAATATTTTTTTATTTGCATGGTAAAAAGTGAAGTGATTATTATTTTCTCACAAATTCCCCAGTCAATGAGAATTTGTTTTCAAAATATCGTGTGATGTCAATTTCTTTTACGTTTTATGTAAAAACTGATGTAAAAATGTAGTAAGCGTTCTGGACAACATTTTTTAGTTTGATATTAAAATTTTATTACTTACTAGCTTTATCCGGTCTTGCTTGCGATATATTTTTTTGTTTGGAATTAAGTTATGAAGGTGTGAAATTTTGCTTGTCGTTTGGGTGCCATAATTGATTTAACAGCGATTTACAATCTCCAAACAAAGAAACAAAAAAACTTTTATTTAAAATTTTTGTTTCATTCCAAAAATGTATTTTTATAAAACATATTTAAATAAAGAATCTTCGTAAGTAGGTACCTACTTGGATTGTCCATTTTGAAAATATTCTACCCAAATGAACATTCTTCTTTTGAATATGTAATCTGTGGCTAACCAGAGTAGTATATGTATGGG
>JAHDVE020000516.1:0-59433 GCA_022606495.2 Halesus radiatus | reverse complement strand
TGATGGCCTGCTTGCATTTCCTCATCAAATTGATTATAAAGATGTTGAAATGTTCGTTAGAATTCAGTGCAGCCATGTTCTCTTCATATTTGGAGTAAATAACCCTCAATCGCTGATAGGTATCCGGAAGGATGTCCAGGATGAAAGGCGGACTGTTTTTCAAGTTCATTTTCTGATGTTGACATAATTTCACAACTTTATCCATTAATTTCCATGTTTTGTCTAATGTTCTCTTGTCCGTTGCCATTTTAGGCGGACACACGGCGTCCGAAAACGCGCCATGCAGTTTCGAAAATATCGAAGATATATTCTTCTGCTGGACACGGCTCCGAGAAGCCGCCATCTTGCACGACTAACACAATAATTACAAAAACGAAAACACACTTTATCTAGCACAAACTAAACACGATTGTACACTTTGAACTTGTCACTTAATTATGATACATCTCACGGTACGTTTTTTCATTATTTTGCCGCGCGATAACATTTAAGTTAGCGTGTACGGAGGATAAACAATCGCGAAATGACACATCGCGTTCTCACTTCTCGGGCGAGCGCTTGACAAATGCATGGCGGAACGAACGACTAGAATTCTGATAGCTCTTGGAGCGGCTAAATATTCACCTGTTAATGATTTTTATAAAATACATTACGATGTCAATATTATAACCATGCATTGCTTTATTTGATGATAAAGAAAGGTAAAATAATATCATTTTTTCACATTGACTGTTCAATTTGTGCACAGAGAACATAGATTTATATTCAAGTCTAGATTCACAGTTTACACCTGTACTAAAAGTATTTAAAGCAGGTGCTAACCTGTACGGCCGGTGATGAAGATTGGAAAACATTATTGGAAATAATATTAAAAGGATATTCCTGAAAAAGGGAAAAGGCGAACTGTTAACAAATTGCACAATTATGAAACGACTTATTTTTTAAAATCGGTTCAAATTATAACATTAACAAAAATGTAACTTAGTTTTAATACATAAAAATGATGTTAGAGGAATCATATAAACGAATAACATAATTTATTTTTGATCTGCATGAAATAAAAAGAGAGAGAGGTAGTTCAGGAAAAGTTTACTTTATTTCAAATAGATTGTGATCAACTCAGGTATGAAAATTTTATTATTTGAAATGAATGCATTTTAAAATGCTATGGTTAAAACAGAGTGTCAACGTAACATGAGAAGAAGTCAGAGGCGCCCAAAAATCTGGAAACAGGTTTAATAATGACATATCAAGAGTCTGAAAACTTTACTAAATAGTGTGTATGAGAAGATAGTTTGAATGAAACAAGAATACACTCATTTGTTCTAGAACAAAACATTTTCGTGTTTCCTTAGTTCAAATTTTCCTAATGCGAAACGAAAACATTTAATAAAGAATTAAACAAATTTAACAATTCATTATTATGAAACAATTATAATATTAATGGAAGGTGTTGTCTAATTATGGTGTGAACACAAATCTTATACAGGCAATCGCATCGCTGTACGAGGGAAGCGTTGCATGTGTTAGGGCAAACGGTGATTTTACGGGGTGGTTTGACATCACAAAAGGTGTTAAGCAAGGCTGCGTAATGTCACCGTGGTTATTCAATCTATACATGGATAATTGTATGTAAGAATTGAAAGAGGTGGGCTTGGGCGCAAAAATGAGTAGTCTGCAAGTATGTTGCCTGTTGTATGCTGATGATGCGGTGCTGATTGCTAACAGTATGAAGATCTACAGTCCCTCGTATCTAGGATGAACGAAGTATGTATGAAGAATGAGCTAATGATGAATGTAAATAAGTCCAAAGTCATGGTGTTTGAAAGAGAGAGTATGAAAACAGTATGCAATATAGTTTTGAATGATGCATACTTGGAGCAGGTAGATGAGTTTGTGTATTTGGGAAGTATGTTTACGAGAGATGGAAAGACAGATAGGGATATTGAAAGAAAGGTGAATGCAGGAAACTCCATTAACGGAGGACTGAACGCGGTTGGCGCAAACAAAAAGTTGTCCAAGGAAGCGAAGCTAGCAGTCCACAATGGAGTGCTGATACCAACCTTGATGTATGGGAGTGAGGCATGGAACTGGCAGAGGAAGGATGAAAGTAGACTGAATGCTGTAGAAATGAGATCTCTGAGACGAATGTGTGGTACCAACCCTGATGTATGGCAGGGAGGCATGGAACTGGCAGAGGAAGGATGAAAGTAGACTGAAAGCTGTAGAATTGAGATCTCTGAGACGAATGTGTGGTACCAACCCTGATGTATGGCAGGGAGGCATGGAACTGGCAGAGGAAGGATGAAAGTAGACTGAAAGCTGTAGAATTGAGATCTCTGAGACGAATGTGTGGTAAAACCATGTATGATCGTGTGAAAAATGTTGAGATTAGTAAAGAATGCAAGGCTGATGTAAGCGTAGTGAGCAAGATTAAGAAAGGGACGCTTAGATGGTTTGGGCATGTAGAGCGAATGAACGAAGAGAGGAGTGTAAGGAGAATATATGGCGCGAATGTGAATGGAAGAAGAAGCCGGGGACGCCCGAGGAAGACATGGCACGATCAAGTGAATCAAATACTCAGTCGGGCCATGTCAGAAGTCGGAATAACAGAAGAGAATGTATGAGGCGTTGTATGAATGCGAATGAAGCAAAAATTGTATGCCAAGATCGAGTTGTTTGGCGGTCCGTCCTCTCTGCCTACCCCTGCGGGGAAACGGCGTGATGGTTAGTTAGTTAGTTAGTTAGTATAATGATATTTAAATTTGATTAGTATCTCAGGGAGTTAGATGAATTCTAGCCGTCTGTGATGGGTATTATTTTATTGCCAGAATGCATTTCAGCGAGATCAAGTAGGTACCTACGCTTACAGATAGCTGACATTATTACATTATAATGCAATAGTCACATCAGCAAAATGTAATAGGCCCAGTTTTCCAGTAATTTTTAGTAATGATATCAGTCGACTTACATTGTTAGGGCTCCTACCAGAGAGCAACTTAACGAACGAAAATATCTCTCAGTTAAAAGAGCAACTCAATTTCCTGTCAAGAATAAAATAATATTTTACAACTATCAAGAAACTTGTATTTCATTCGCCTTTTAAGCTCGGCTTGAGAGATATTTACGTTCGTCAAACTGCTATCGGAAAGGTTTCCTGACAAGCTTTGACTCGGAAAAAGCTTAAAAAAGCAAATGAATGACTGGTTCCAGGTCTTAATCATAATTATTTTTACTATGTTGAGTAGTAGGTTTTTTTTTTCTCGAACTGGCATATTTTATAAAAAGTAAAATATATGATTGTGATACGTTGTGAGTTCAATTCCTCGGCTGGCTAAGTCCTCCATGACGACACAAGCGACATCATTTTTGTGATGGTAGTAGGAGATTTTAAAATTTTGTCAGGTTATTCGTAACCCGGGAATGTTTGAATTTCTTTTAAAAAATAAACAAATACGTATGTTGTTATAATTTAGTAAAATAGATTCGACTTGTTTTGAAAAAAAATGACACACTCAGGTCCAAAATGATTATCCCGTTGTTATTTTCTACTGAACAATCCATGCAACTCTCAGAAATGTATCTCTAAAACCAAAACTTAATGTATGGACAAATTATTAAGTTTCTACTTGTATCAGGAAGAACTCACAAACAAGCTGCCATCATAACATGGTAGCTTTGCGTGACCACCTTTTTGTAAACAGTTACTTATAATTATGTCTCCACCAATTTCGTTTGTAAAGTGCTTGTAATTTTATTTAGATATGAGAATAAAAAAGTCCCAGAGATGCAAAGGAAAACATATTTTGCCGTCGACTACAATGTCCTATCTTTACATTTATTTTACATTCGTATGGATGTGCATTTATATTTGGCTAAAATATAATATTCATAGGATGGCCACATCGAAATGAAATCCAAAGAAAAAATCAACTTGTTTTATCTATGCTTGACAGACCAAGAGTGGCAGTGACATTTGACAGTACTGTGTTTTGTGTTACCTACTTATATGTTGAAATATCGTCGATATCAGTATCACTCAACGATTCGACTCATTCATTCTGTTTGGTTGCCTTTTTGATAACATTTTCGGTATCAGAATGGGTCGCAGTTACTATTGCGAATATTGTAACAAATCATTTTTAGAAACTTCCGACAGTGTTAAGAAACACCGTAGCGGCCTCGCTCATCAGAAACAATTCAAAGATCATTACCACAAATTTAGAGGTTAGATTTTACTTCATCGCCTGATATTTAAAAACGCAATTAGTTTCTTATCTCTCTAATAACTAACACATTTTCAGTGTTCATATGAGTTGTGGAGTAGCAAAAAAGAAAGACAAATTGGAGATATATGCCTCAGGGATATAATTTCTACAGCATTCACTTTCTACTTTCATCCTTCCTCTGCCTCTCTTTGCCTTACTGCCATACATCAGGGTTGGTATCAACACACCACAGTGGACTGCTAGCGACTGTCGCATTCAGTCCTCCATTAATAGAGTTTCTTCCATTCACCCCTCTTCCAATGTCCTTATCAGCCTTACCGTCTCTCGTGAACAAAACAGTTATTCCCAAATACATTAATTCCACACAAGAGGCCCCGAGGAAAATAATTTCCCCCAGGTCCTGTCATCTTTGGGGATGCTGTGTGGAAGGTCTTTTTGAGGAGAGGAAGGATTGAATATGAGTCTTGAAGAGACCCATGTTGTAGGAGGGAGGAAATACAGAGGCCGACAAATCATTCCACAGTTGGGCTGTTGAACTCAAGAACGAGTCGTGGTAGTAACCCGTTCTCATGTGAAAAATGATGAGCGCGCGTTTGGCGTGATTCCTGTCTGCACCTTTGTCGAAGGGATCAATGATGCTAGTTCTTCAGTGTATCTTCCATTGAAATACCGGTAGAACAAGGACAGCATTCCCACCTTACGCCTGAGCTCCAAAGATTGCAATCCATTTGTTAAGATCGGGGAATCTATGAAACGGACCGCCTGCTCTCCACAATCGAGGATTTTTTCAGGTATTTTAGGGCTCCAGATCAGAGGTGGCTGCCAAATTTAACAGTTGGGCGCACTTGCGATTGTGATTTGTACAGGGCCAGCAGTTGTGTACTATTGAAGTATCTGTTTTATAAAAAAAATAGTAATTTTCTCAATTCATTAATTTTTAAGTCTAAAAAGATTTTCCAAGATTTCCACATTCTTGGAATGACCTTCCATTTGGTCTGAGGTCCGAAAGTAATTTAGAAACCTATAAGAAAAGTCTAAAAACAGATCTATCTGAAAGGGGCTACAAATTTTTACATGAACATGTAATTTTTTTATCCACCGTATTAAGAGGAATGGCTCTGCTGGCTGTTTCATACATAACTTAATTTTGGATTTAAGGCCAAAATACCCATCCAAACTGAATGATATTTTTATTTTATTAAAGGTTTAGTAAATATCTAGTACGTATGCGAAGTATTTTATTCATTTTTGTTTTAAATTAAAATTATGAAAAATAATCTTCCTGATTTTAGAGGCAACTTAGAAAATTATTTGCCGGTTTATTGTATTTTTTCAAAAAATTATCATATTTGCTATGTCAATATGATTACTTAAATAAAAATATAAAAACAAAACATTTAAAATAAAAACTATATTTTAAATTATGTATGTCAATTTTGTGTTCCAACGTAAATTGGTCATTTTTAATTTAAAATTCACCATAATGTTATTTTAATATTTAAAAAAATATATATAGCAGACAGGGTAAATTTTTCTTTTTTACATCACCTTTAGCCCCCTAATAATTGTTAAATGTGCCTCTAAAATCGCGAAAAAATCAATTCCTTTAATGGCCTATATTTCATAATGTAAAACAAAAATAAATAACTTACTTCTAATCTGTACTAGATATTTACTATATTTTTCGATGAAAAAAAAATCATTAGCTTTAGGTGAGTATTTTGGCCTCAAATCCAAAATTAAGTTTTGTATGAAACAGGCCGCGCAGCCGTTCCTCTTAAGGAAGTACGTAGCTCTCCCTATCTGTGAGTTCACAGATAAGTTTGTGTGGCTCCCTCGATTGTACAGGAGGTTGTTATGATGTCCTCGAGAGTGAGATTCCAGTTCATAGTAATTTATTTGAGTCAGTATCTCGCTGTTACTGTCAAGTAAAAGAAAAAAATATTTTGGTAGAGCAATGACTCTACGTGTCGGTATAGTCAAGGGTATCGTCCGTAGAGACACGCAGACACGTTCACAATAATAATCTTAAAAATTTCTTGCGAACTCTTTCAATGCACAAAATAGTTTGTGTGGGGCCCAAATGATGAATGAATAAAAATAAACTTTCAGATTGTTCGTTTTCGCCCCTGAACCCACAACTAATTTTGTTCACACAATAATAATCATTATTTATAATAAATTAATTCAAAATTACTTTGTAAACACCACTTTTTCAATATAGATATCAACATGTTTCAGAAGTGAAGCTTTCTTCATCAGGAAATACAGAATACTAAAAAATAATAATGTCAAGTATAGACAAATGATAAACATAGAACAGAATAATATACAAATAATAAATATAAACAAAAATTGATTAAAGTGGGTTCGTAATTAATCAAAAAAAATTATAAAAAAATTATTATGAAACACAGAATAACAAATTTATGTTAGAAATTAAAAAAGATTTTTTATTTATATTAATATGAAAATAAATTCAAGAAAAATATTTGATTATTAATTACATTTAATTGACTCTTAACACTTTTTCTGATTTCAAATTTGTCTTATTGTAAACCGGTTGTATTTGAATGTAAAATTGAATATTTAAGGCGATGCAATGGGAAGTAATGCAAAATCGTGTGTTTTCGTTTTCAGAATTTGGTGGCCTAGAAATATCATACATCATTTAATTCAATAATGCAAATAGAACGCACCTTGGCCTTTGTACAACCGTCCAATTTTTTGGTGTGTCTTTTTGTAAGCCTAGAAAAAAATAAAGTATCAGACTTAAAAAAAATGTTTAAAGCGCAAAATCTCCTACTCACGAACCCTTTTTCCGATATTGTCGTATTGTTCATTGTGGCAAATTAAGTTTTTTAGAATATGACCGTAAAACATTTTAATATTTATGCCTGAGCTTACAAATTAAATTAAAACACGCATTTGGTGACTTTTTTTGCGTAAATCAAAACATAAATGTTTAGTGGGAATTTCGACCTTGTCACCACCTGCATAAGGAGCGCGTGATTTCGTTGAAATTTTAGCAAGTGGATGGCCTTAATCATTATTTGTTTTGTTATAGATAAGAAGACTATTCTTGCTGAGGAAAGTGCCAAGAGGCCGTGCAATAAGTTTCTCAATAATCAGGAATGTAACTTTGGCTCCATATGCCGTTTCACTCATTTTACCAGCGAGGAACTGGACGCTTTGAGACGGGAAGGTACATATATCATATCGATAAGTTTCCTTTATAATTATTAGTCTCCATATTTACCAAGCAATCTTTTATTTTTAATTTTTTGATGTGAATGCCACACAAGAATCCCAACTGGCCGGAGCCAGTGTGACTATATCATCCTCGATTAGGATATATTGTGAGACTGAAGGGAGTAGGAATGGGAAGGATATAGGGAAAAGGAATTCATTCCTTTATAGCAGTGATGCACAATGCGGCCAGTGAGCCCATTCTGTGTGGCCCGTGAGCTTTTCATGTGGCCGACCTGGCTAAATAAAATGAACAAAAATATAGAGCATTATTTTTTGGTTTCACCTATAGACCTACAAAAAATTTCCAAATAAAAATGTGTTCCATTTTATAGTGCTTTTGCGGTCGGATTTCCGGTCGCTATGAACAAAATATTTAACGATTTCCCCTTCTGTTTTACATAATAAGAAGGCGTTTCCTTCAAAGTAGAGAGAGTAAACACGCAAAGTTATACACATTCTTTAAAAATTCAAATTGATAGAAATCGACAACATTTATTGTTTTTGCCTTAAAGATGGAAAAAAAAACCACCTGTGGCATTTTTTTGTGTAATCTATGATTGGTTACCGCTTCACAAATTACAAAAAGATTACCTGACCAATCTTTATTGGAAAATCCTGATTATACAGTGAAACTCTCCGATGATGGCCTCCATGGTCGATGGTGTAAGGCTCTCGACTATGAATTCCAAGGTTGCGGGTTCAAATCCTGGCGTGCGCAAGTAAATTTTATTTAATTAATTTGTGCTGTTTCACAAGTAATTCATTTAAAAATAATATATAGTATATTTGCGCACGTTCCAGAGTGGAAGATACTCTCAGTATCGCCCTGGTGAAAGACCACCATTCAGAATTGAAATGTTGCTTGAAATGGCTTTTAGCCGTGTTTGGTGACTGGATCTGAATAGCCAGGTATTTCCCCATCTTCCTCTTCCCCTTCTCCTTCCCCTCCCCAATACCTTCAGCCGTGTTTGGTGACTAGATCTGAATAGCCAGGTATTTCCCCATCTTCCTCTTCCCCTTTTCCTTCCCCTCCCCAATACTAGCTCCAGACGGTTGGGAGCAGTTGGGACTCTTGTGCGGTATTCATAAAAATTTTAAGTTTTCCAAGGCACTGGAAAAAAATCTTTTTATGTGGGATAAATTGGGCCATTTTTCAAATTCAGTCTTCAAGGGACCGAAAAAACCAAACTTCTTAAGCGTGAAAACTTCTTAAATGGGAACTTCTTAAGAGAGTTTCACTGTATATTACATCTTCAAAAATAAATTTTGATATGGCATCTAAAGATTTAGCATTAGATTATTATGAAATGCGATATTTCAGAAAGGTGACTCCAGACCAAGGTTATAAAAGGGACGCTTAGATAGTTCGGAGATGTAGAGCGAATGAACGAAGAAAGGAGTGTAAGGAGACTATATGACGCGAATGTGAATGGAAGAAGAAGCCGGGGACGTCCGAGGAAGACATGTCATGATCAAGTGAATCAAATACTCGTACTTGAGTGAGGCCTTGTCAGAAGTCGGAATAACCGAAGAGAATGCATGAGACGTTGTATGAATGTGAATGAAGCAAGAAGTGTATGCCAAGATCGTGTTTGGTGGTCTGACCTCTCTGCCTACCCCTGCGGCGAAACGGCGTGATGGTTAGTTAGTTAGTTAGTTACCTCCAGACCATTGGGACATTTACACTGTATTCACATTAAAATTTGAAACTCTACATTGGTGACGCCAGTGACTGCAATGTTAACCATGTCAAGCTGTATGTACCCTACCCCCTGCGGCCCACAAACATTGTAAATTTATAAATTGACACTCCGGCTAAAAAGGTGTGCACCACCGCATTATTGTAAAGATGCTTTAAAAAAATTCCGTTAAATTTGATTCTTATTGCTTTTCAGTGGAGCAATCTCAATATCCTTCATCGTCAATCACTGGCGAACATCCGACTCTTCAGACCTGGTTCTCCAGCAGACGGAAGCGAGGGCTTGAAGACAGCGCAGCTTTGGAGAAGGCATTCCTCGAATCGGTGTTCACGAGGGACTCGGATGTCACAGCATTGATGGGCTGGAAGTACCCGGAAGCTTTTGATAATGTTGATAATCTACCTCCTAGTATAAAGCGAATGAAGGGGATGGATTTTAAGGATGGGGAATTTGCGGAATGGGGTTAATGAATTAATAATTGATAATGTAAACGGTGCTCTATTACACGAAGACAAGTGCATTCGTCATTCGGCATGCAATACCGCAAAGTGTGGTAGATATTTCCAATATCGCCCTGGCGAAAGACCACCATTTAGAAATGAAACGTTGCTTGAAATGGCTTTATTCATGTTTGATGACTAGACCTTTCTCTTCCCATCTTATTCTCCTCCCCGCTACCTTCAGCCTCACAAATAACCCTGATGGCGGATGCCATAGTATCACTGGCTCCAAACAGTTGGGAGCCATTGGGACTCTTGTGAGGTATTTAAATTAAAAAAGATGACTTGGTAATCCGAGCTCCAATCCGGCGACAATTCAGATGTTGGCTGCCAGTCCCAGAACGATGGTTTGCTGCTGCTCTTCCGGTGGTCGAGACGATCGCCTCATATCACTGGCAAAAGTTACTACTACGTAGTTACTACTATCTCCGCAGGTGACAAGGTTTGCCAACCTCGCCGTATGTAAAATTGTGGTGTCTCCAACATAACGACCCATAATTAAATTAGGTACTTAAATTATATAAAGTGATCCATTCACAGGTCGTTATATAATTTTTTTAGTTATGTCATATATAGGTGAAAATTTATTAAAATGTTAGTTCTTTAGGATAATATATATCACAGCTTCGATACAATACAATGCCGCACATGTATCGTGGTTTTTTCTCTCTCCTGAAAAATAAAAATTATCCCAAAGTCATAGTTAAATGCTCTTTGATTCGTAATCATTTTCACAGAATGCTGAATATTATGATTGATCGTAATAAAAAAGTTTTACATTAAGATATAATTTCGCACCGTTAAACTTAAAATTTTAACTGAATTTGGTTGCTAATGTGGAGACCTGTTAAGAAATTGTATTTGTTTGTATAAAATCATCTTTGTATGTACAACAAAAGTTGCAAATCCCAAAACACAGTTTTGAGATATCAAAATTTGAATGGTGGCAATCTACATTTATTTATATATTTTTAAATATTATTAATAATTTTTAATCATTGAAGATAATATTAATAATATGAAACACGGAACCGAAAAGATACAGAAAAGAAAAAGATAACGGTAGTAGCTCGGATTCGAACCCAACTTTCCGAGTTTTTCAAAAAATTAATATTAACCGTTACAGTGCGGTGCAGCGCTATGGTGCTGCAAGCTTTAGCCACGAAAATCGATGAAGCGGTTAGGCGCTGCCTTCTTCAGTATGCATTTGTTGATCCTTACAAGAGCACGTGTTCCATTTGAGAGTGGTGTATTGCAGTTGGCGTATATTTATACATATTGTTTGTCCCGTTATAATAAGTTAAAACGATATATTTCACCATGTCGGATCTTAGTTCTATCGCGGACGATGTATCAAAGGTCGGCAACATTACGGATGACGAGCCCTTCGATCTGATAAATGGAGACAGTGACGACGGAAGTGCGATTATTGACTATTGCTATAATAGATTGCGAATAGAAAGTGAATTTTCATCATATGCATCCTCTGTAAGCCGGGACTACATGACCTTTGCACGGGAAAACACAATTGTGAAGCGACTTAATTTTGTTTTTAAATTTTTATTAGATGCATGGGATACAATTCTTTTTACATTTAATATCAAAAAGAATCATTAAAGAATCCTTGGTTGATATTTGTCTAAGTTATTGCATTTTTAGTTAACATCACATTTATTTACTAATAACACAAATTATCAATAGCTGTTTACGCACCTACTTGCAAAATCAGTACATCACTAAAACGGTTAATCCTAGACTTGTGGAAGAAGTCAACAGATGTCCCATGTAAATAAAAAATTGGACAGGTATATCCAAACACTATCTAACGATTACAAACAAATTCAAGCAGAATCACGGCTACTGTTATCTTTTTCTTTTCTGTATCTTTTCAGTTTCGTGTTTCGATTTGTGAATTGTTGATGTTATTTTTAATGATTAAAATGTATTAGCGTTCTTAAAACCTAATGACACGAATGTGTCACGGACTACGAATGACACGTACTAGTGAATGACACGGTAGCAAATAAATAAAATTACGTAACAAATGTACGTAGTGGACAAAACTCTTCAAAACAAAATGTCCAGAAATTGTTACATACTTAAAGAAATACAAAAAAAAAAAAATAATATGTGACCTAACCCGTTTATAAAAATGATTAATCTCTAAATTTGATTGTTGTGAATTCTTTTATTAATTAATCTACATATACCTAAACGAATGACTGGACAACTGAAAACCGTAGGCGTCTTAAATATATTTTTCCATGCCCAAAATTAAATACTTCATTTGCACAACTACATTGTACTTACCAAGGATGATCATTTTTTAATAAACTACCGGAAGAGATCAGATGCATTCACGATAAAATCCAAATATTTAACACTGTCAAGAAATATTTTAAAGACAATCTTAATAAAAACAATGTTTCCAACTAAATTTGCCTTGCAAATATTCTGAAATTTGCTTGTCTTCCATAACATTTCTTTTTTCTTCGAAACGCATGTATTTTAAATATACTATCCTAATTATGATATGTAATACAAATATCTCTTTATAACACATTTACTATATACTTTTTTTTTTCTTAATAAAACTGTAATGCATGCATATACACGTACCATATATTATATTACTTTAATTACCAATAATAAATAATGTACACTCTTCTTCCATTCACAAGCAAATGCTTCTAACGGAAGAATAGTATAAAATCGAT
This sequence comes from Halesus radiatus, assembly GCA_022606495.2. Classification (NCBI taxonomy): domain Eukaryota; kingdom Metazoa; phylum Arthropoda; class Insecta; order Trichoptera; family Limnephilidae; genus Halesus; species Halesus radiatus. Next base: position 47,035 of record JAHDVE020000516.1, on the reverse strand, counting down.
AAATGAAATCTGTATAAATTAATCGAAAAAAAACTTTTTTTTTTTACATATGTATATCTCATTTCAACTATGGTTTACATTCCTCATGTTTACATAGTGTTGGTAACAAATATTTAAACGATATGCATGTATTTAACAAAAATTGTAACTTTGGCAAAATTTGGTTGATATTGCCACTTTTCATTGTATGCTCACAGTGTATTATTATTATTATGTAAAAACCCTCTGGGCTTTAATAAAATAAATAAATAAATAACGTAACTTTCAAACTATGGTAGCTGTTTTAAATAAAAGGCACTGTTTCGAATGTCGATCGTAAAAGCAAATCACAATTTATTGTTCCAATTAAATCACTACAACACGACGGAGTTTAGACGGAGGCCAGAACAGCCCTAACCCCCAAGATGTTATTCTTAACAGAGTTCAATTAAAGAAAAAGATTTTAGGTATGAATCCGATATATGCAATGCTATAATAAGATTCCCTTGATGAAACAGGGAATTTACTGCCATTGGCGACGTCTATTGTTTTTACTATTAACTTGATTATTTTGTTAGTGAACAACATCTTAAGATTTACCTAACCTAACCTAACCCCCAAGATGTTATTCTTAACAGAGTTCAATTAAAGAAAAAGATTTTAGGTATGAATTCGATATATGCAATGCTATAATAAGATTCCCTTGATGAAACAGGGAATTTACTGCCATTGGCGACGTCTATTGTTTTTACTATTAACTTGATTATTTTGTTAGTGAACAACATCTTAAGATTTACCTAACCTAACCTAACCCCCAAGATGTTATTCTTAACAGAGTTCAATTAAAGAAAAAGATTTTAGGTATGAATTGATATATGGTAATGTTATAATAAGATTCCCTTGATGAAACAGGGAATTTACTGCCATTGGCGACGTCTATTTTTTTTACTATTAACTTGATTATTTTGTTAGTTAACAACATCTTAAGATTTACCTAACCTAACCTAACCCCCAAGATGTTATTCTTAACAGAGTTCAATTAAAGAAAAAGATTTTAGGTATGAATTCGATATATGCAATGCTATAATAAGATTCCCTTGATGAAACAGGGAATTTACTGCCATTACGACGCTTCATTGTTTTACTATTAACTTGATTTATTTTGTTAGTGAACAACACTTAAGATTTCCACCAACCTAACCTAACCCCCAAGATGTTATTCTTAACAGAGTTCAATTAAAGAAAAAGATTTTAGGTATGAATTGATATATGTAATGTTATAATAAGATTCCCTTTGATGAAAACAGGGAATTTACTGCCATTGGCGACGCCTATTGGGTTTTGCATTATTAACTTGATTATTTTGTTAGTGAACAACATCTTAAGATTTACCTAACCTAACCTAACCCCCAAGATGTTATTCTTAACAATCCGATATATGCAATGCTATAATAAGATTCCCTTGATGAAACAGGGAATTTACTGCCATTGGCGACGTCTATTAAGATTTTTAACCTAACCCCCAAGATGTTATTCTTAACAATTAAAGAAAAAGATTATTTTGTTAGTGAACAACATCTTAAGATTTACCTAACCTAACCTAACCTCCAAGATGTTATTATTAACAGAGTTCAATTAGAGAGAAAGATTTTAGGTATGAAACCGATATATGTAATGCTTTAATAAGACTCCCTTGATGAAGCAGGGAATTTAGTGCCATCGGCGACATCTATTGATTTTAGTATTAACTTTTATTTTGTTAGTGAACGACATCTTAGGATTTACCTAGCCTAACCTAACCCCCAAGATAAGTTCAATTAAAAGAGCGAGATTTTAGGGATTAATCAGTTACATGTAATGCTGTAATAAGGTTTCCTTGATGAAACAGGGAATTTAGTGCCATCGGCGACATCTTTTGATTTTACTACTAACTCAACAACGGCCTCCATGGTCGAGGGGTAAGGCTCTCGACTACGAATCCGAAGGTCGCGGGTTCAAATCCCGGCTTGCGCAAGTAAATTTTATTTAATTAATTTGTGCTGTTTCAGAATTAAATAAGTTAAAAATAATATATGGTATATTTGCGGACGTTCCAGAGTGGAAGATACTCTCAGTATCGCCCTGGTGAAAGACCACCATTCAGAATTGAAAAGTTGCTTGAAATGGCTTTTAGCCGTGTTTGGTGACCAGATCTGAATAGCCAGGTATTTCCCCACCTTCCTCTTCCCCTTCTCCTTCCCCTCCCCAGTACCTTCAGCCTCACAACATTCCCCAATTGGGGATTCTTCACGATAGTCTCACTGGCACCAGACGGTTGGGAGCAGTTGGGACTCTTGTGCGGTATTCATGAAAAAAAAAAAAAATTTTAAGTAAACAACATCTTAGGATTTACCTCTGTACTTCTTCAAGTTTATACAGTAGCTCAAAACTGTGTTTTGGGGCTGGTGAAATTTGCCTGAACGTTGAGGAAATCACGTTCCTCAAATCTGTACGCCTTCTATAACCATTGTGAAGGCTAAATTATTCTCACGCATCTTCAAAACTAAAACACTTATGTCCTTTGTTTTAGGGGGTGTCGCAATTTACATGTGTACAATATTTTGAAATGAATAAAGGACACGTGAAAGGTCCAACCAAAACTCTTAAATGATAATACCTCCAGCTCCTGACATTTGATGGCAACATGGAACACTAGCGCTCTCTAGTGGCCAGAGTTGTACAAATTGGTTTTTTCATACATTTTAATAGATTTTCTGTGAAATATATTCTTAATAGATTGTAGAAATCGAAAATTAAAAAAATAAATATTAGGTGACCTACGTATGATTTTACTCCTTTTTTGCTCATGTATATATATATTTTTAAAAGACGCTATTAGAATTGTATTAAAATTTAAAGCCTCGCTGCTCGCGCACCGTCTAAAATGTTTACAAAGACAGTAAAACCTTTATTATAATAGTATTACAGTCTGAAAGCCTATATCCCAGGCCGATAGAGGTTGTAGTGTAGCAAGTTGCCAGTATTTTGACGTCTATGATATTTAATTACACACGTGGCTGTGTCAAAATACTGATTTCGATTTCTATAATTTATTAATAATGTGTATATTTCACAGAAAATCTATTAAAGTGTATGGAAAAACCCAGTTTCGGCAACTCGCGTCACTAGGGGCGCTGGTGTAGTATGCTGCCATCTCCATGTATGGTAAATGTCAGGAGCTGCGCGTGTTTTTATATTTCTACAGTATTTGGTCCAACTGATAAGTTTTATTGTTTTATTTATTTAACCATACCCTTATTTAATCCCTTCAATGAAATCCTTTTCCTCAAGGCCTGTATGACAAGATATACACAAGGCGTAATGGACACACTCTGAGTATAATATAACCACGCTTACAGGGCGCTGTTCGGCCTCCCTTGGCGATGCAGCGCCTCGCAGATGTTCGCAGAGGGAAGGGTGCATGGTTTCGCTGCTTTGATGTGCCACAGAATATCCGGGACGAGTCAGCGCTACCGGAGATCGGAAAAGACTCTTGTCCAGGCCGTCGCCCAGTGGCAGGGCGCGCCCCTACATCGTAGATGGAGAATTTCCCTCAGGCCACTGTAGCATAAGTGCTAAATATGTTATTTTTATTTTTATTTATTTTTTATATTCTATTTCTACATCATGCAATTTTTTATTATTTTTTAAATGGCAGACAGAGTATTGCACTTACCGCTTTGTTCTGCTGAAATAAAGACATTATTATTATTATTATTATCTTGAACCTTTTAGATGCGGGAAGCGTATTTCCTGTGTGCGGGCGCCTCACTCGTGCGCCTCACTCGTGCGCCTCACTCGTGCGCCGCAAAGCTTCTATAGTTTAAAGAGCCCCGCGTGTGACAGAAGTCATGCATATTTTTGATGCGTGGAAAACGTTAAGAATGCTTTTTGGAGGGTTTTTTTGAGGAAAGGAAAATCAATGACTGCCTGGTGCAATTTGATGGGAGCACCCTCCCCAATAAAAACTTCATTGAAATGCATGGAGTAAGTATTTCAGACCAGCTCAAGTATCGGGGCTTTATCGAATCCCGAGTAAATTTGGCTTCCAAAAAACTGGGCGTCTTGTATAGGGCTAGCAGATTCTTCAATAGTGATCAGCTGTTAATCCTATACAAATCTTAAATACGTCCAACAATTGATTTTGGGAGCCACCTCTGCCTGATAAACCTGTTTGATTCTGTGCAAAGGAGGGTGGTCTGTCTGATTGACAACCCGTTGTTGCCATCTATAATACTACATAATGTTGGTAGATATGCTGAGTCTTTTCTAGAGGTATTTCAATGAAGCCTGCTAGAAGGAACTAGCAGCATTAATCCCCAATGCATCTGTGCACACGCATGAAACTCTATGGATACGAGCGGAACACCCGTTCACAGTTCATGTTGGCTTCATGAGTACCGGTCGATTCTCCGACTCATTTTGTGTAAGTGTGTAAGGCAGCTCGCATGTGGAACGAGCTACCGGCATCAGTTTTTTCTCCTTCATATAATCCGGACCTCTTCAAGACAAGCATTAATAAATCCTTTCCTAAACCCACTACCTTGACCCGCCCCACAAGGCTGCCCAGCCGGGTGGTGATATAGTTCCCCCTATAGTGTTTACACCGTACAGGCAGGAGCGCTCTTGTTAGGTGTAACATAAAAAAAGTGAATGTTGAAGGAGAGAGGAAACACAGAGGTCGTAAAAACGACCCATTCTCACGTGGAAAATGTCAATCATGTACAAATGTTGGGCATGCGTATCAAAGGGATCAATGATGCTCGTTCGTCAGAGCGTTTTCCATTGAAATACCGGCAGAATAAGGATAACATTCCAACCAGATGTCTGTGCTCTAAAGATTGCAATCCATTTGTTAAGACAGGGGAATCTATCATACTCTCTGTCTACCTCTGTGACTAAATGGTGTGATGGATTATTAGTTAATTAGACAAATCTTAGTTTTAGTATGATAATTGACATGTTGATTGTCACTAAATTGAACACTTGACTATGCAGAAACAGGCGGACCGTTTGATAGATTCCCCTACCTGAACAAATGAATTGCAATCTTTAGAGCAGGGGCGTCAGGTGGGAATGATGTCCTTGTTCTACCGGTATTTCAATGGAAGATGCTCTGAGGAACTAGCGTTATTGATCCTTTCGGCACCAATGCATAGTCGAGAAACACACCAAATGGATGCCTGACATTTGTACACGGTTGACATTTGTCACATGAGAATGGGTCGTTTCCACAACAGTAAATGATATCTGCTACAAAACTTTTTTGTTGTTGTTGTTTAACAGACTATGTCCATTTACTATACACATGAATAAAACGATAATGTGTATGAAATTATACGGAATGACAAGAATTAAAATATATTTTTTGCATGTCTCTTGGAACCTTCAAGGTTTGTCTTAAAAATATCAAGAAAGATGCTATTTAGCAGCACCGTACCTCTTGTCATGCTGTGCTGAGCTAACACGTCTGTTTTACAACGGGGAATGCATATCAGATCGTGGTGCCGCCCCTGGCAGTAGTTGTTTGGTTTAAACAGCTTATGGCATTCCTGGAGGTACGGACTGTCTATCAAATTATGCATAATTTTATATGCCGTTACTGCAAGGGCCCCACTCCTTCTAGACTGGAGACTTTCGTAGCGCGTCTCAGAGAGCAAATCTTCATGGTGTATAAATTACGGGTACTCGCCGTGCATCCTCATATATAGTACATTAATGTCTGATCTAAAATTTTCTTAAACTTTTTAAATCACTGAATAACTTCATAGACTGCTCTCAAATGTTAAGTATGATAAATATCTGAGTCCTTATTGGATCTACTCGACTCCATTCTCTTTTGCACTGTGACAACCACAGCATGAAGTATTCATGTAACTCACCACTAGCGCGTCTTCACCGAACTGCCAATATCTATACCGACCTTTTCGACATATTCCAAACCTCTGTGTCCTGCGTCAAAGCAAAAATAATTAGTTCTGTGTGCATCTGATATGAATTTCTGTAAAATGAAGTGTCTATTTTGTAATGTTAACTAACTATTCTACCTTATTATTGTACGACATGTATAATGTTTGTAAAAGCCCTACGGGCGTTCAATAAATAAATTAAAAAAGAATACATAATCATACTATGTATATTATAGTTGGTAGATACAATGTTCCTTATGGGTTAGTGAAAAAACTAGGGGCATTACCGTTTTGTAAGATTTCAGTGTGACTCGCAACCAATTACACTATGTAATTGTGTTTCCTACCTCCTTCGACATAGTTCACTCCTTCTTTTTCTTGAAAAGACCCTCAAAGAAGCATTTTCAAAGATGACATAGGTCCCGAGACAAAATCAAAACTTTATGTGAAGTTTGTAGGTTTTGAAATAAAACATCGATCAATTATTTATTTATTGTATATTTTATTTGAATAAAGCAGTTTATCCTATAAATGGAATATAATTTATGTTTCAACACAAAGTCTCAAGGTAAACAATTCCGGAGTGCTATTTGGAAACTTGCAATGGCAAAGACATAATATAATGAATTATAATGATGTTACATACATAGCTAATAATTGTTATTTCATTATAGAACCTTTTGAATCTCAGTCGAACATTCCAAAAATAGTTCGTTTTCTGTGTGGTCATTTCTGTGTTGTTACTTTTCTGTTTTGATTATCCGTGTTGTTATTTTTCTGCATGGCATTCTGTGTGATTATTTTTCTGTGTGCTATTTCTCTGTTCTTATTTATTTCTGTGTAGTTAATATTCCGTATTTTGTTGTTTTGTGATTTATCTGTGATGTTTTTTTCTATTTAATTAATTTTATGTGTTTTATTTCTCTGTGTCATTCTATATTTGTATTTTATTTCTCTGTGTCGTTACTTATCTGTCATTAGGATTCTGAATTATTTATTTATTTACTATCTATTTATCTGTGTAGTTGTGTCTGTTTGTTGTTTTTTCTTGTCAATCTTTTTCTGTGTGATTATTTTTCTGCGTTATTATATTTTTGAGGTAAATTTACTGTGTGTTTTTTCTAACATCAAAACTGTATGAAACAATAAATAGGTTTAATAAAAGTTTCCGGTTCTATAAATCAATATTTTTGTAACACCTTTAGAATAATTCATTATAAAATACCTAAAATTCACGGAAATTATCAAAATTTCTCAGAGTGATTCGTAAAAGCCTAAAATGAAAACGCGATAGTTTTAATGATAAATTATTTATATACAATTGGAATTCTTACGTAAGATGCGTACATTGTAGGTAGGTAATATTATGTTAAATGTCAATAATAGTATTAATTTATTGATTTCAAATAATCATTTCTACGCTTTTAATTATTCCGTGCAATTACAATAATAAGTGCAGTAATTTGATTATCTTAACCACAAAACCATTTTCCCCATACACAAATATTATTATTTAATAAACGATTTATTCAATTTATACACAGTAGAATCTCAGTAATCCGGTAGATACTTTCAAAGTTCTGGCAACTCCGGAAATCTGGCACTATCTGATCAAAGTTTGATGATTGTTCTACGGTAGAGCAGTAAGCTACTTACCTCCGAACCCAGACGTTGCGGGTTCTACCCGGCGCGGCACATATAATTCAATTAAAATAATACATACATACTAAGTATACATTTGCAACTTGTTTCAGAGTTGTAGATAATCTTAATATGGTCATAGTGAAACTACCATTCAGAATCGAAAGTTTTTTTTTTTAAATTTGCAATAACTTCATACAAGATTTTGAGGATGCTGTGTGGAGGTTCTTTTTGAGGAGAGGAAGGAGTGAACATGGGTCTTGAAGAGACCCGTATTGTAGGATAGAGGAAACACAGAGGCCGGCGAATCATTCCACAGCCGGACTTTTGAACTCAAGAACGAGTCGTAGAAACGACATATTTTCACAAAAAATGTGTACAAATGTTGGGCGCGTGTTTGGCGTGTTTAATAACTATGCACTGGTGCTGAATGGATAAATGAAGTTAGTTCTTCAGAGGATCTTCCGTTTAAATACTGGCAGATTAAGGACAGCATTCCCACCTGACGTCTGTACTTTAAAGATTGCAATCTGTTTGTTAAGATAGGGGATTCTATCAAACGGGCCGCCCGTTTCTGCAGAGTCAACAAGGGTTGCGTGAAATATGGTCTTTGGACATGTTTGGGGACCAGATTTGAATAGTCAGGTATATCCCAACCTTCTTCTTTCGTATCTCCTTCCAGTCTTCGCTCCCTTCAGCCTCACAACATAGCCAAATTGGGATTCCATAGTCCCACTAACTCTGAGCAGTGTTCACATTAAAAATATGGTGCCTGATTAAAGAGATTCTTCTGTATTTAGATTCTCCAATAAGAGAAAAAATGTTACAATTGAGAAGAGAAAAACTTCGCATCTTGGTCACATCATAAGAAATTACAAATACCATTTAGACGGCAATTGCCTTCGTCGTATTTTAGAAGACATCGATACTTTCAAAACGCTTGTAACCAACCTCTGATAAGAGATGGCACAACTGCAAGAATAAGAATTTATTTGGCAATGCTTTTTTTTACTAGGATTCATGTTTTCAGTAAAATCCAATATTATCATTGTAACAAATATTGCAACAGCTCAAACTCAAGGTGGAGAAAATGTGATTTCTTAGTTTTTCACGGCTCTCCAAAGTAGTAGGAAATTTCACATGCAAGTATTGCGCAATATACGATTCAATCGAAGATTTACACTATAAAGGTACGAATTTGAGGACGGCGGCAGACTGCAGACTGCAGACTGCAAACCCCAGCGGCAGGCGGCACTGCCATTGCAGTTTGTGCTCGGGATTAATTTTGCCTGTGGCGACACAAGGCTTGTGGTGGCAGTCGCTTCGAATAAAATAAAAAACTATTTAAATTAAAAAAAAATTATAATATAATTGACGAATTATAATTTTTTTTTAAAAGTCATTTTTCAAACATAAAATACGTGTTGTCACTCTGCGTCCGGTGGCAGTGCTGTCAATAACGCCGCTTCTATATGCGGTTTGCAATCTGCCACCGATCTCGGAATCGTACCTTAAATTTTCAAAAAATCATAAATGTAGCTCTGCTATCCTAACATAAATACATTTAAAAAAAAATTATATTTCCATTTTCTTATTTTTAATTTATATTTCCTAAATACCAAAATGATGACCTTAATATTAGCTTAATTTGGTCGGCTAAGATGTTCTTTATAAGGTATTTAGAGAATGTAAATTAGATATTAAAATATGAAAATCAATAGAAAAATGTACCTATTTGTCAGGGTAGCATAGGTGCATTTATGATTTGTCGACGATTTATAGTATGAATCTTGAATTGAATCATATATTATGGAATACTTTTAGGTGAATTTTTCCTCTATTGTATTTAATCATATCTGAAAGTCTTCTAGAAAATTGAGTATAAGTTTAGTAACAATATCTATCCCACATTGAAGTCGATGATTTTAAATTTGAATGCATTATTTTTTGTGTATGGGTTTTACTAATGAAATATCTCTTAATTATTTTTGTTTGTGGTTCATTCCTCTATCATTTCACTAAACTAATTTTATTCAATCTCTATGTTATAATGTTATACTTAAATGTGATTAAATTATATAAATATGAATTTGTGGGGACTTTATAGGTGAATTGAAATGAGTGCAGAAAACAGTATTATTATTACATATTTTGCGTAAGATAGAAATTTCTTAAAGTGTCAGAAAAATCTCTTTTTGGCGGGAATATGATGAATCGACATAACCGCATTATTTTAATTACAATTAGAGATGCAACGGATAGTGAATTAATTGGCCGAATACCGTGTATCCGGTCAGTACTAAGTTTGAATTTCGTATGCAAGAAATGATATGTTCAAAGTCAAACTCGTTACCCTTACCCTTGGTGGTTAGCTAACTTTAACCAGTACCCAATTTTGGCAAAGTTTGCAAATAAATTATACTTGTAGCAGCGTGTACAGAGAGATACTTTTTTCTGAAGTTGGCAATGCATGTGAAAGTAAATGTAATCGTTTATTACCTCGAAACGGTGAAAAGCTTGTCTTTATTTATTGTAATTTGCCATTAGTTAAATTTAAGTAGTAAGTACCTAGCCGGTCATTGTTTGTAATAAATGTTAAGAGAAACTTTTAAAAAATTATTTTGTGTACCTGTTTTATTTACTTTTTAACTATTCGGCTTTGACCGGATATTAATTAGGTCACTATTCGGCATCTAGTCAGATAGTAATAAAGTGGCCAGATAGGCTGGATACCGGATAGTAATCGGATATCCGTTCCATTTCTAATTACACTGTCCTCTTGATTTTTAATGCACTAATTCATTAAAATACTTTTGTTTTTAACTAAAGGTTAATTCAAAAACAATATTCTATATCCATAGACAATTCCTCCAAAAAGACAATTCGTCTAAAATGTCTATAGACTAAATGACCATAGATAAATGCCCATAGACAAAATTACCATAGATAAATTCCTATAGACAAAATGATTCATCCCAGTGGAAATTGTCTAAAAGTAGGAGAATTAATAGTTATACTATTGTATGAAGCTATCACTTTGTGGTTATCGATTATAATCAAATGAGACACTCAAACTTTGTTTTAACAAGATTTATTTTACACTCCTACCGGCTTTGGAACAACCGTTCCATCGTCAGGGTATACTCGTATACAAGAGTATACGTGTATATCCTGACGATGGAACGGTAACTGTATACTCGTATACAAGTGTATAACCTGACGATGGAACGGTTGTTCCGAAACCGGTAGGCGTGTAAAATAAATGTGGTTAAAACAAAGTTTGAGTGTTTCATCTGATTAAATTAATAGTTGTTTATAATGTTCGGTCTTTCTTTAGATCGGTTTTCTAGTTAAATTAATAGATTGCTCATTTGTTACTTCAACAGTGCGGTTATGTCGAACTTCTTAAAATTTTTATCTTTTACGTTGCTGTCAATTAAATTATCAATCAGTATTTTAATCTAATGTGTAATTGTTATATTGTAGTTTATTGCATTGAAATTATGTAAATGATATCAAACATTTTATGTACACTACCGCTAATATTAATTCAGCTTTTAAAGCCAGCGTTTAATTGAAACAACAAAACAAGCTAATTTTAATTCACAGGACAATATTAAATTTCATACGACTAATATTACCCCACCAGTAGAATGAAAACAGAATTTTTTAAAACCAGATAGTTTTTAAAGTAATAGATTGAATTCATTGAAAGAATACAATACATTGAGAAAATTATTTACAAATATTTGAATTACCAATATTCCAGAAGAGTTCTTTGAAATTCTGTTTACTTTCATTCATACTTTAATGACTAATTGAGTACTGACAAAAATTTTTTCATTTCGTGTCACCAATCGTTTATCATATTATTTGTTCGAAAAAAATTAATACCGTTAGGGTATTTTCACAAACTAAAAACATGTGGAAGATATAAAGTTTATATTTATGATTCTGATAATCGCACTAAAAATGTGTAATTTTCATATTTTAATTAATTGATTTTAAAAATGATCTAAAACCGCATATTCCGAAAAGGTTCGAACTGGCTAAAGTATTAAAGTTATGATGTTGATAACGCTACTGGCTGGGAAGACGGCGTCAAAAACAAACGTGTCGTTTTGGCGGCAAATCAAAAATTGCGCATTTTAAATCGCCATAGAAAATTTATTCGTAAACATAAAAATAATAATAAAATGCCGTCAATATCTTAATTTTTTCGACAATAAAAAAACTTGTGAAAATACCCTATTAGGGGTGTGTTGTTAAATTGCACATGATGCATAACTCTGCTGTTCTAAACATGCCTAGTTTGTGTTATTGACCACTAGATGGCATTGATACTATAACAAACTCTGTAGTTTTACTTTGTATTCATAGATGGCAGTAATAAATGGACGTTTTATGAATTTCTGCACTTATTTTGGAAATATGATGAGCGATTCTTAGCGCTTTTTACAATGTCTTCCTGGTTACATATTTCATTTGTACCTATGGTAGATACAGAGCCATGACAAAGCATTCACAATGTATTGGTATCAAAATGGTAATTTAAAGCAAAATAGACAACAGTTTATATTTGCACATAGCAGATTTACCTTGTTCAAAGAAAAACAAAGCAGATATTACATAGTATTGGTGGACTCCTCCTGATAAGTTGTCAGATAACTTTCTTACAGCATTTAGTAATTTTAGAATTGGAAATATATAAAGTTTCTCAATGTATTTAACTCAAGTAATCAATTTAAAGAGATTAGCAGATAATAAAGTTAAGATTTTTATATGGTTATGACGCAGAATACATAATAATTAGATTACGTCTAATTCCTATTAAGTACATAGTCAATTATCAAATGGTCAATTTATTACTGTATAATAGTAAGTTTATGTATTTAAGAAGGTTTAAAGTACGAAAGATTTAAGAGTATTGATGTTTTTTTTCTTCAAATTTGTATATTATAATGTAATATTGTATTTTAAAGTTTAAAAACTTACGAAATATGGACTCGTTTTTAAATTAATTATGTAAGTTATACAGTTAGGATATTGTAATATAACATTATGCAGCATACAGTAATAAGAAAAAAGTGGTCTAAAAAAGGATTGTCACTAAATACATATTCATAAATATTCCACTACGAGGAATTTAAGGTTAGGAAAATATTGACTTTTAAGTAGTATTAATCGTCCTTGACAATCACAATTAAATAAAGAATTGACCCCTTCCGATTGTTGCGTGCAAATACTCTGTAAATTACCTCTTTTTCCGCTCAGTTTCAACTTGAGACTGGTACTCTTTACACTACATAAGAATTCAAGCAACAATGATACGAAAGATTTAAGAGTATTGATGTTTTTTTTCTTCAAATTTGTATATTATAATGTAATATTGTATTTTAAAGTTTAAAAACTTACAAAATATGGACTCGTTTTTAAATTAATTATGTAAGTTATACAGTTAGGATATTGTAATATAACATTATGCAGCATACAGTAATAAGAAAAAAGTGGTCTAAAAAAGGATTGTCACTAAATACATATTCATAAATATTCCACTACGAGGAATTTAAGGTTAGGAAAATATTGACTTTTAAGTAGTATTAATCGTCCTTGACAATCACAATTAAATAAAGAATTGACCCCTTCCGATTGTTGCGTGCAAATACTCTGTAAATTACCTCTTTTTCCGCTCAGTTTCAACTTGAGACTGGTACTCTTTACACTACATAAGAATTCAAGCAACAATGATCGGATTGCTTAATATAATGTGTAACAATGAACTTTATTAAACATTGGAGTTGATAATACAAAAGCAGTGCTGTAAAAATAACTGTTATGAGACACCGGTGACATAGTTATACGAATTACATTCAAATTACATGCTTAAAAGCATTTCTTGTTGCAGAAAAAAATTATAGCTCTTCCTCACAAAGCTTTTCTTTCCAGATTCAATAACAAGGAACTTAGTCTAACGGACATACAAGTTTGCGTACAATATGTCTACAGTCACAAATCTATTTATCTTACATAATGTTTATTATCTATGGTTCGTTTCCATTCAAACTGGTAATTATTATCCGTGGCAGCAAAGCTGGTGATTCTAAAACGTTTCTATGTAATCTAAACAACATTAGTGCCATCTGTGTTTCAACTTAAAACAAACTTTTCTATTTTCAACTCCATTTTAATATTTTCCAACTCTTATGAAAAAATCTTATGTAATCTCAAAGGTTCCCAGTCAAAAGATGTTTATTACCCTTATGCATAAGTCGTTTCCCTCCATTTGTGAATTTTTTCATTTCAAATGCACTCCAAAGCAGTAAATGCAATTATTATATTAAACTTTCTGATTAAATTCGGGCAAAATAAAAGAAAAAATTTCATGTTAGGTTAAGTCAAAGGTTAGATCATTTTATTGATGTAAAAAGAAGACTCTTTGATCGTTTTTAGAATAAATAGACTTGAAGAGTAGAAGTTCTAATTGTTATAGTAATTATTGAGCTACGTTAAATGTTGCAAATTTGTCAAAAAAAACGGTTTTGCAGCCCAGTAAAACCTAGTAAATTGAACACAATTAATTTTGGTCTCTACAATGCACATGTGACTAGCCATTATTATTGTTAAAGTTCACACTTTAAATTTAATTTTACAAGCAAATCTGATAGTTTATATCAGACGAAAGCTTTAAAATAAAATCTATCAATTCTTACATTACAATAATTAATGTTGTAGCTAAAAACATGCTGACAAATCAATTTTATACTTTTCGTTCGATTCTCAGCACAAATTTCAAATGTTTTCTCATTTAATTTCTCGTGCAAAGTTGAATCAACAAGCTTGAGTTATCAATTTATAAATAGCTTGACAGCTTGACAATGTAATATGTCAAAGTTAAGTGGTAGGGTGTTTACTGTCAATATGATAGCCTATTCTGACATGTTATTGTTTCTTACTTGGCTGTGTTCCAGTAAAATATGTTTTTATATCTGTGAAAAACTGGATTTTTAATACGTTGAGAGGAAAAAGTATTCCGTTGTTCTTTACCGCATGAATATCATTTTCTTTTGAGTAGGGGAGTCAGATTTCTGAGAAACTTATGAATATTTATTATTGAAGCTAAATCTTTTGTATTTCAGCTAGAAATATTTACGCACTTGATGGTCTTCAATAATATTTAAGGGTTTCAATTGATATATATTATGATTTAGAAATGTGGTAATTAATCATGATATTTTTATACATTCTTTTTCTGTTTTTTCTTTTCTTTCCATACCATCTGCTTTTATCAATGCACGCCTTTTTTGGTGTTTAGCTTGTCGATTCTTATAGTCTTTGCCACGGGGGATAGCAAATGGGGCTAAAAACATAATAAACTGCAATCAAATATACAAAATACATAACATTACAATCCGGGATCATTCTAAAAGCCGTCTTCAAACCTTTGTAACTTACTGTAATAATGTATGAGACCTTGTTCACAAAATCTATTTATCGTAGAATAATAGAAGACTTTGCTTACAAAATCTGTCTATCACACAATGAATAAAGATCTTGCTAAAAATCTTGTCTTACAAAAGACAGCTTTTGCACAGTGAAAAGACATTGTTTACAAAATCTATCTATAGCACACGAATAAATTGCTTACAATATCTACATCATGCAATAATAGAAGACCTTGTTTACAAAATCCATCCATAGAAGACCTTGTTTACAAAATTTATCCATAGAAGATCTTGTTTACAAAATCTAACATCATACAATGAAAGGAGACCTCGTTTATAAAATCAATCGATCGTATGATAATAGAAGACCTTGTTAACAAACAATTGTTCACATAGAAGACTTTGCTTACAAAATCTAGCCATCATACAATAATAGTAGACATTGCTTACAAAATTCATCTATCGTATAATAGTACAAGACCTTGTTTACAAAATCTGTCTATAGTACGATAATACAAGACCTTGTTTACAAAATCAATCCATTGTACAATTAAAAAGATTTAGTTAACGAAATCTGTCTATCATGTAATAATAGAACACCTTGTTTACAACACCTATCCATCGTACAATAACAGAAGATCTTGTTAACAGCATCTATCTATTGCATAAGTTGAAATTGTTCACATAGAAGACCTTGTTAATAAAATCTATCTATCATATAATAATAGAAGACCTTGTTAATAAAATCTATCTATCATATAATAATAGAAGACCTTGTTTACAACATCTATCCATCATACAATAATAGAAGACCTCGTTTACAACATTTATCCATCATACAATAATATAAGACCTTGTTTACAACATCTATCCATCTTAAAATCATAGAAGACCTTGTTTACAATATCTATCCATCATACAATAATAGAAGACCTTGTTTACAACATCTATCGTACAATAATAGAAGACCTTGTTTACAACATCCATCATACAATAATAGAAGACCTTGTTTACAAAATCCATATTCATTCCGGTGGGTAGATAAAACACTGTAGTCATAATAATAATCATTATTGTCTCTGGTATGGCTTATAGGAGCCAGGGAGTGAGACGTGGAATGTAGGGTAAGCATGATTGGTTCTATCAGCAGCTGGTGTTTAGTTGTCGGTGTCTTTGCGAACCTTGTGCCCTCGGAAGGACGCCTGGATCTTGGTAGCCGCTTTGTTCAGTTCGGGATCCGTGAGGTCGATGTCCAGCTCTTCGGCCTGGAAGTAGGAGAAGAAATAGGTTATTTGTGTAATTATGAGAGAAAATCAAATCTAAACAACTGTTTATTTGTGGAATCCATAGATAATTGAAACAACGAGCGAGATGACTGTCATCGAGCTACAATCAAACTGCACGAACTATCAGAGCAGCGGAGCCAATGAAAGTTATGAGTGTGGTGTGTAGATAGAAATAAAGGTGTAACACAACCTCAAAACTTTAATCTAAACCATTCAAAACCCCGGCAATGCCGGGCACTTCACCTAGTTAGACTATAAAAGAAGAAAATGGAAAATGTCGAAATTTTTCAGTTGTGCATAAAATTTATATTCCTTAACATTAAAGTTGTTATAATTCCACAGGCTCCAGGCCATTGATACCTTCTTATGGCTGTCGCATTATCTAATTCCTTGTTATAAAACCACTTTCAGATAAAGAAACTACATATTTTGCAACAAAACTCCACAATATCCTTCCCCCAGATATAAAAAAAATTGAAAAGTTAAAAATTATAGTCTGGCTAAAAGAGAACAATGAAACAACCTTAAAAACAGAACTGAAAACGATATAGAAGACACACCTGATTAGATGACATCAAAGTAAATAACTCTAGTCGGCCTCAGAACAGGACCCCCTAGTGAGGAGGACTAAGAAAAAATACTAAAAGCTTAAATAGTTTACAAAAAGTAATAATCAGAATAACATTTTGTACTTTAAACTGTTATTCTCTAGATATTTCTAACCTTACACAATGTTTTATATTTTCACATGCTTAATTCCCAAATTTTTGCAAGTCTAAACTCATGGTGTTTGAAATAGAGTACGAAAACAGTGTGCAATATAGTTGTGAATGATGAATACTTGGAGCAGGTCGATGACTTGTGTATTTGGGATGTATGTTTACCAGAGATGGAAAGACTGATAGGGATATTGAGAGAAGGGTGAATGCAGGAAACTCCATTAACAGAGGACTGAATGCGGTTGGCGCTTATAAAAAGTTGTCCAAAGAAGCGAAACTAGCAGTCCATAATGGAGCGCTGATACCAAACTTGATGTTTGGCAGTGAGGCATGGAACTGGCAGAGGAAGGATGAAAGTAGACTGAATGCTGTAGAATGAGGTCTCTGAGGCGAATGTATGGTAAAATCATATACGATCCTGTGAAAAATGTTGAGATTCACAAAGAATTCAAGGCTGATGTAAGCGTAATGAGTAAGATTAAGAAAGGGACTCTTGGATGGTTTTGGCATGTAGAATATATGACGCAAATGTGAATGGAAGAAGAAGCCTGGGACGTCCGAGGAAGACATGGCACGATCAAGTGAATCAAATACTTGAGTCGGGCTATGTCAGAAATCGGAATAACAAAAGAGAATGTACGAATGTGAATAAAGCAAGAAGTGTATGC
Organism: Halesus radiatus; assembly: GCA_022606495.2. Classification (NCBI taxonomy): domain Eukaryota; kingdom Metazoa; phylum Arthropoda; class Insecta; order Trichoptera; family Limnephilidae; genus Halesus; species Halesus radiatus. The sequence goes on along the minus strand of JAHDVE020000516.1, from coordinate 29,352 downwards.
CAAGATCGAGTTATTTGGCGGTCCGTTCCCTCTGCTTACCCCTGGGGAGAAACGGCGTGATGGTTAGTTAGTTAGTTAATAAAAAAATTAAGACTGTAAAGAGTTATATTCCAAAGCGAAAATGATCCAATGAATACAGTGACTAGGCATCGAAAATAAATTTTCCATGAATCATTGTGATATTCCTATATCACCATAAAATATAACAAAAAGTAATAAATCACATTCTCACCAATACAGTTTGAACCATGTCAGATAAATGATATAGACTTTAATACGATGTTCGTAGACATGGCTAAAAAAACTTCCAGAAAATAAATAGGGACATGTAATAATATTGGAATACTGCCAAGGGGTTAAAAGATGACTTGTACAATATTAAATTGGGATCAAGATGGAAGACCTTATAATAATGTGTTGTTTATTTTGTTTTTTACGTTTTTTTGACGTGAAACATTTTTCAGTTTGGTTCGAATGGGGTCTGCTAAAGCCACATGTAACGAAAACATGTTAACCTAACATCGTTTATATCTTTGCAACCGTACCACCCACGTGCCTTAATTTGGTATCGTTGTGTAGAAAAAAGAAGCCATTACTCGATCACATTTCACGTGCGTGTGCAGATAACGGCGTTATCGCGCCACGAATGATGATATCGGAACAAAATTTATCCTTGCGCGCGACGTTCACAGAGGCGTAGCTCGGCAGTACGTTTGTCGTTCCGAGCGGGAGTGGTCATGTTTGAGACAGCTCACTCTGCCATTATAATTGAGCACATGTGCAAGAGATTGAGGCACAGAGGCGTAGCTAGGAGGGTTCAGAGGGGGGCGTATTCCCCGGGCGCCAGACTAGAGGGGGCGCCAAAACGGGAAGTCATTTTTTGAAGCATAATTGAAATTTTTTTCGAATTTCAAATCATAGTTTTATTTATTCACATTGAAATTTATTGTTCATAACAGATTTTTATCTGTATAAATATATTTTAACGAAAATTTACGTTTGCGCCACTTTTCCATGTTATCGTCGTTTAAAATATTTAAAAGCTTTCATTTAAAAAAATACTACAAGACCGTGGTGGCTCGTGACTTTTGACTGAGCTAGAGTGCTATGATTGAAAAATACGACGTTATTGGTTTTGTTTAAGCCGAAAATAATTTTTATTTTTGTTCAAAATTTCAATTTTTTGTATTGAGATTAGGATGGTTGAAAAAAAAACATTTTTATCTTCAACAACATCAATAACGTCGTATTTTTCAATCATAGCACTTTAGCTCATAAAGAGTCACGAACCGCCACTGCTAAAAGATATCGTGGCTAAATATTTTTTTGGCAATTGATTCGTGAGTGACAAAAATCGACAGCATTTATTGCTGTCGCCGTGGACAAAAAATGGATTAGTTACTAAATTTTCGCTTGCGGTGCATTCTTGCCTTTGTTAACTAATGATCTAATTCATACGCCTTTTCCTCCAGCCTCGCAACATATCCAATTGATATAAATTTACAGAATTTACTAGTTTGACTGTGGACAAGAAAAACAGAAAAAGTAAAAATCGATTTTGTAAAAAAATTTTACATAACGTCACTTTTGTTGCAAAATACCAAAAAGTTTACATAACGTCACTTTTGTTGCAAAATACCAAAAAGTTTACATAACGTCACTTTTGTTGCAAAATACCAAAAAGTTTACATAACGTCACTTTTGCTGCAAAATACCAAAAAGTTTACATAACGTCACTTTTGCTGCAAAATACCAAAAAGTTTACATAACGTCACTTTTGTTGCAAAATACCAAAAAGTTTACATAACGTCACTTTTGCTGCAAAATACCAAAAAGTTTACATAACGTCACTTTTGTTGCAAAATACCAAAAAGTTTACATAACGTCACCTTTGTTGCAAAATACCAAAAAGTTTACATAACGTCACCTTTGTTGCAAAATACCAAAAAGTTTACATAACGTCACCTTTGTTGCAAAATACCAAAAAGTTTACATAACGTCACCTTTGTTGCAAAATACCACTGCTCTCCTCATAAAATAACGCAAATTTTGTCAAAAATAACGTAAATTTGGCCAAAATTAACGCAAATTTCTCCAAATTTTACCTTGTACTTTATGTTATACCATCTAAAAGTAAAAAAAATGCCCATGTTAACTAAATTAAACTTATATGTCCACATCGGGTTTCGAGCCTTTATTAACTAAGTCCAGAGTCTAGGAATTTGCAGCTCTACTACGGAGGTCGTCATTTAAAACAGAGGTTAGGTGAAAATAAAATAACAATACTTACAGCGGAAGAATCTATTTTCTATTACATAAAGAAGAATGTCCCGGCGGTGTGTTTTGACCTACTAAACAGGAAAAAGGTCACTATTTACATGAGATTCGAAAAACCGTCCCCATCCCTCTTTCCCCAGATTTTGGTTCTTCTCGATAAAATTTTGCACACTTGACGTTCAAAATAATAGGAAAATTACTGGATAGGAGTAGGGAGTACGAATAGGAGTATGGATAGGAGTAAGGGTAGGGTTAGGGCACCCGGGTTCTCATAATATTATATAACCCATTAGTAAGGAGTAGGCTTGAGAGTGGGTCGGTGGTTTGGAGCCCACATCAGGTCAAGTATTCCCTCATGTTGGAGAGAGTTCAGAAGAAATTTTTGAGATTTCTCTACCTGAGGGAGTATGGCTACTACGCGTGGCTCTATCCTACCGACTTTCTCTTAGGTATGCTCGGAATGAACCATTTGCGGGTCAGAAAGGATGTACACATTGTTACACATTTCTTCAGATTGATTCGCGGATAGTTCGAAAACTCGGCTATCATGGAGAGCGTTCATTTCTATGTTCGACTGCTTTATCTCCCGGCCTGCAGGACCAACTTGCCAATGGTCATGCCGGTGGGGAGGGCAATCTTGCTGTTAAATAGAATCACTTCGGATATCGACATATTTAGCATCAATGAAGCTGCGTCTTAACATAAAGCTTTGTTGCTACTTGTATAATACCAGTATGTGTTATATGCAATTTATTGAGATTATCTTGTCTACCTTCTTTCTTTTAATTTTTATTATTTTTTAGAAGTAATTATTTCGGATGTTGTACATCCTGTCTTAGCTAATAATATCTTTAAAAATGCCTTTAAATATAATTTTTTTAATAGGAATAAAGAATTGAATTGAATTATAAAACTTTACTCCATACTCTTATTATTATTATCAGGGATATTAATTTATTACTATATATATATTACATTTCATGCCTATTGTAGTGTTGTACCCTCGACATTTCCACAATCTGAATTGCGTTAGAATCTACATTGCTAATAATATTTATTCAAAAACGCTACGAAACTAATAACATTTTTTTCGTTGCTTATCATTAATATTTCTGTTCATATCTGGGCTCCACATTGAAATATTGCTGACCCACATTTCACGCCCCATTTCCATGTTTTTCTTTTCGCAAAAAGGTTATTTGGTTTTATTACGCTGGATCACTGCATACTTGAAAGCAAAGCAGGGAATGAAAACCATCTAAAACAAAATAGATTTGAATTTTTGCTGAGGAGCATCGGGAAGAACAGTTTTAGATCCGCTTGTGAGGCACTAAATATCCACCATCAGAGTAATTTTGCGTAAACTCTATAAGTTCTGTAGCGATGAGCTTTTCAAAGAATTTAATATCCGTTTGTCAAAACTACATAAGAAAGGTTATTATCCACGTACACAAACAAACTTAGAAATAAAAGAAAGAATCTCATTGTCCCGAGGAGCAATACGGCAAGATAAAAGACGTATCTGGGACCAAAAATCTCAAATGAATGTTTTTCTGTTTGTCCTCGGTTTTCTCGAAAACTACTCGACCGGTTTCGCACAGAAAATAGCACAGTTTGTTCTTATTAGTGCCGGGAAGGTTTGAAGGGTAGTTTGATCGAAATATGTAATTCTAATATGTAAAACTATTGCTATAACGTTTTAAAATTAGTATGAAAAACATTGAACCTGCCATGTTATTTTGAGGTTAGCCACAGATTACATATTCAAAAGAAGATGGTTTGTTTGGGTAGAATATTTTCAAAATGGAAAACACAAGTAGATACGTACTTAAGAACATTTTTATTGACATATTAAAAAAAAAAAAGAATGGAATGAAACAAAAAATTTCAAATGAATGTTTCTTTGTTTAGAGATAGTAATAGTCGTCACAAGGCATTACTTTCGGAGTAAAATCAATTATGACACCCAAACGAAGAACAAGAAATAATAACTATATTCCAAGAGAAATAAAATAATCTCGAGCAAGTCCGGGTACACATCAGTTAGTATATAATAAAATCCACCCAGAAATAAACATTAAAATCTGCAAAACATCGTAAATCGGTTCAGTAATAACCAAATGGTAAATAAATTGGTTTGGGTAGAGGGGAACCTGAAAAATGATTTAATAATATAAGTTAAATTTATTCATAGCACACTTCGTAGATATGTTGAAGAAAAACAGTTATTACAGAATATTACACCACGCATAGCTGGGAACTAATATAGACTTGACAAGACATAATAGAAATTTAATTATTTTCGGTTTTAAAATATTCTCAATTGTCGTTAGTAATTACATTTAATATTATGTGATATACTATGTAAATGTATTTACGTAATGTAATAAAAATAATGATTACACGAAGTTCAAAGTATAATCATTAAATTCATGTAAGGAGGCCACTGTTGTAGAATAAGACGGGGGGGCCCGGAGGCGCCCTGTCGAATCGACAAGTCCCCGATCCGAATCAATTCACAAATAGGTATATTTTCCCCGACAAATTGACGGTTGGGTCGAAACAGGTTGGCATATTCATATAAACTAGCAGATTAAAAACCGCTGCCCCGAGTTTTTGCTGCATTTTTGACATCGCACACTCCACGGTGATTAAACAGAACAGTTTTGAACACACGTAAAAAGGACACAGTATGTTCATGGTGGTACGAATTGAAATGCAAACTCTTTTGCATATGAGGGGAAATTACTATTTCTACTCTTCATTAACATAGGACTCTAGGACATTAATACTGTAAGATTAGCAGATTAAAATACGCTGCCGCGAGTTTTTGCCGCATTTTTGACATCGCACACCCGCGCTGATAAAACAGAACAGTTTTTAACACACGTAAAAAGGACACAGTATGTTCATGGTGGTATGAATTGAATTGCAGACTCTTGAGGGGTGAAAGCTCAAGTTCTTCAAGAAACTTATAAAAGTGCTATACCTTCTATTACATAGAGAAGAATGTCCCGGGCATACAGTTTTATTCCGAGCTTGATGAAAATTTGCACACTTGACCTTCGAAACAAGAGGAAGTTTACTGTCTACATAAGATTTCGAAAACCCACCCTTATCTCCCTTTATCTCCCCTTTTGTTACTTCTTGATGAAATTTCGCATATTTGACTTTTAAAATAAGAGGAAAAATACTGGGTACGGGCCTACCCCTTAGGAGTAGTTGTGGAAGGGGTAGGGGTATGGGTAGGGGTAAGGGTAGGAACGCATCAAAACCTCAAAACTTTGATCCAAACCATTCATAACCCTGGGCAACGCCCGGTACTTCAGCTGAATTATAATAAAAATAACACTTGAACGGTCAGTGCTGAGTTAGCATTGCTTCTGGATCCCACCTAGGAGTTGTGAGTTCAATTCCTCATTAAGTCTTCCATCACGACATAAGCAAAATTTTCCGCCTATTGTGCTAATAGTAGGATATTTTCAAATATTGTCAGGATATTCGTAACCCAGGAATGTTTATATTTCTTTTTAAGAAAAAAAACAAAATTATATACAGTATTTTTATAAGTTTCTTGGAGGAATTGAGCTTTAAACTCACAATAAAAATGTATTGTATTTCATATTCCATATTTAATACAGTAAATCCTGTGTTTTTTGTTTTTGTTTTTTTTGTTTTTTTTTGTTTTTTTTTTTTGTTTTTTTTTTTCTAAAATATTTAAATTAACGCCACCTGCAAGCGCGTATCATGTCTCGTTTACCCTCAACACAAATAAAACTTCTTTAAATCTTCAAGATTAAAACTACGAAAAAAGTTTATTTTATCATGAAAAGACAAAGCGTTCCCTTTTTAAATTAGTCAATTATTTACGCTGGTAAACTTTTTACCTTTCCGCAGTTTTTGTCCTAATCCAGGGAGGGTAAATTGTGTAATTTTCTTTTGAAAGTTGACCACATCTGCGCTGTATTATTTAGCTCAATGTCCCATTCAAGATACGGCAGGAAAAGACAACGGACCGCTCAAAAAAAAAAGTCCAAATCTTAACAAAAGCTGGTCAAAAAATACAACTTTGGCCACAGTAACAATTTGTTCTTCTCAAATACATTGTGAGAATAGTTAAAGCGGACTTCGATACCTTAAGACGATCAACTTACTAAAATTCTAACGAAATCAGTTCAGAAATTGGTTGAAATTCCCGCTTAAGAGGAACGGCTGTAAAACTTAATTTTGAATTTCAGGCAAAAATACAATTTTTTTTTTACATCACCGTTAGCCCCCAAATAATTATTTAAGGTTCCTCTAAAATCGCGAAAAATCAATTTCTTTAATGGCCTATATTTTATAATTTAAAAAAAAACTTTTCATCCTTACTAGATATTTACTAAACCTTTAATTAAAAAAATATACCATTTAGTTTGGATGTGTATTTTGGCCTCAAAACGTTCCCCTTAACAACGGCCGAGTGTATCAATTTACTCAAACAAACAAAAAACATCGCCAAAATGCGTGTTTTATTTTATTTTGTAAATCTCAGGCATAAATATTAATATGTTTTACCGTCATATTCTAAAAAAACTTAATTTGTCACAATAAACAACGGCAATATCGTGAAAAAGATTTCGTAAGTAGGAGATTTTGCACTTTAAACATTTTTTTAGGTCTGATACTTTATTTTTTTTATGCTTATAAAAAGACTCACCAGAAAATTCCCAGATAAACGAAAGGCAAAGGTGTGTTCTGCTTGCAGTATTTAATTAAATCATCTATGATATTTCCAACAAATATTTCCATGATAGGCCAACCAATTTTCAAACCAAAAACACACGATTTGCGTTGCCTTAATTCCTACTTTAACTTGAGAAATTACGATACGTGTATGTAAGTATACACATAGGTATGTATACACTTCTTCTTGAGTCGTTGTCTCTTTGCTAAGGATCGTGACCCCCACTCCAATTGTCCCGATGGACCAAGCTCTTCTACTCCACGCGGAGATTCCGAATGCCTGTGATATTTGATAAGTTTGACGCATCGCTAATGTTCCTTTGCTTATTCTTCCTTCCACTTCAACGTTGCTTGAAATTGGCTCCATATTTAGTGAACAGATCTTTATATAGCCAGGTAGGTACTTCCCAATCTTCTGATCCATCTCTTTCCCCTCCACGATTCCTTCAGCCAACGTACTCTGATTGGGGATGGCAAAGGCATTGGCCATAGTCCCTCTGTTCTGGGCAGTTAGGACTCTTGTGTGGTATTCAAAGCATAATCATAATGATCTTTTCGCCTTGTCCTAGTCAGGTCGGGGAGCCATCGCCTTAACGTGGGCTACTCCAGCGGTCTTCATCTATTGCAGTCCTCCCCTCTCTTCGCATAGCCTCTGGAGTTAGTTTCCCCGATTTACGAGTATTTAAAATAAAATAAATAAAATATATATGCTACGATCACAATCTAATAAAATTGTAATAAAAAAGAGCATGAAATTAGAGCATATATATTGTTAGCGATAAATAATAAGTAGAATATTTATAATTCAATATATTCAGTCTAGTGTAGAAACAATAATCGGTAAGATTGTGTTTATCCTTCGATTCAAGTAGTTTTGTGCTCAGTCGACAGAGGCGACATCAGTGCCTCTGGCGGGCGAATTGTTAACTAAATGTCTGTAGCGGGAATAATGCAGCTAAAAATATATATAAAGGTGTTTTTTTTAGAGGTATACAAATTCAAAAAGAAAAAAAACACATTAAAATAATGTTAACGTCTATGGTATTGGCGTTATGAAATAGACAATTTCATGCTATTATTGTTTAGATATGATTTCGGACATATGAGTGCCACGACTAGCTCGAATGAAGCGCAATCGTGAAGTCCAACTTTACCGAGCAACTGGGGCAGTATATCGGCAATAACACGGCGAATGTTGGCGTCCAAATGGTCCAACGTCTCTGGTTTATCAGCATAGACTAGTGACTTCACATACCCTCAAAGAAAGTAATCTAATGGTCTGGGATCACACGATCGTGGAGGCCAGTTCACAGGTGTTTAAAAAGGTGTTTAAAAACCAAACCTCTAAAAAAACACCCTATGTAAGCATTAAAGAAAATAATTCTGTCTTATTTAATAACAATCATATATGTACTCAGATGCTAGAAAATAAAGATAAGTTTGCAAAGCTAAGGTGACACATTATTATGAGGCAAATTACCATTTTGGAGTTACAAATTGAATTCCTCTGTTTGAATAACTTTTTTAATCATTGTAGAAAATAATACATAACCTAAATAAAACATGAAAACGGAAAAAAAAGACAGAAAATAAAAAAGATTTCAGTCGCATCTGGGACTCGAACCCAGGACCTATGCCTATCCGGGGCAACCGCTTAACCAACTTAGCTAATGGGACCAGTTCAATTTATGTCACCTACATCGATATCATATTTCAAATTCAAGATTTGTTAATATTATTCTCCATTTTTAATCCCATATTATTGGCAGCTATCTTTATAATCGACTGAAATCTTTTTATTTTCTGTCGTTTTTTCCGTTTTCATGTTTCATTTGGGTTATGTTAATATTGTTTTCTACAATGATTAAATATTAAAATGAGGTTTTGAAATCTCAATAAAAATAATTAATAATTATAAATTGAACTTTTTTAATAATCACTTCTTGAAGTTTCGTGGTATCACATTGAAACACGGTGCATGATAAAAATGAAGCCATCTCAATTTTGTTAAAAATATTTTTGGCCAGCTTTAGTTGCTTTCATATCATTGTGCGCTGCCGCATGTATCCGCTGAAATATTAAATCTCCCCTAACACGGCATCGGGCATTTGGAATTCAGTAATTTTATTCTGCAGGGTCTGTAAATTGGATCTCAAAAGAAAATCTTTCTTTAAGAATAGGACAGTCCGCAAAGCTAAACCTCTGCGGGTTGACAATAGCAATAATATTTTAGTTATTATTAATTCTAGATTTAACCCAAGAATAATCACAGGGGAATTTTATTAATTACTAGCTGATGTGTACCCGGCCTTGCTCGGGATTTAAAAAAAAAAAAAGTTATGAATTGTGATTTCTTGCTTGTCCCTTTGATGCCCTAATTGATTTGACAGTGCCCCTTGACGAGTATTACTATCTCTAAATAAAAAAACATTCATTTTTAAATTTCATTTCATTCCAAACATATGTTTTTTCAAAACGTAAAGTTCTTAAGTAGGTACCTACTTGTGTTTTACCTTTTTAAAATATTCTACCCAAAAAACCTTCTTCTTTTAGTAAGTACCCACGAATAATAGTAATAATAAAGTTCTTAAGTAGGTACCTACTTTTATTATTTATATATATTTTTATAAAATAATTGTTTGGAATGAAATAAAAATTTAAAATTGAATGTTTATTTGTTTCATTGTTTAGTGATAGTAATAGCCGTCACAAGGCATTACTTTCGCTGTCAAATAAATTATGGCCCCCAAACGACAAGCAAGAATTCACCACATCAGTTTCAAAAATAAAAATATCAGAACTTTATTCCAAAAAAAAATACCGAGCAAGCCCGCATACACATCAGTTAGTAACCAAATAAAATGTCCCATTTAGATAAAGTCCATTCTACAATACAAGTATCTCTATGTTTTTGGTCCTTCGAACCGGATTTCATATTCAACCGTTTTGGATTTAATATTTAAATTTGGAACTTCGGGTTCTGGAAAAAATCATTAGAGGTACCTACGATTTCCATTCTGTCACCGATGTGGAAAACGTAAAAAAGGATCCCACGTAAAACGTATTTTTTTGTTTTTATGCAAAGTTAACTTTTGAATGGAAAAAAACATGTTTTTCGCAAAGTTTATTTGAACCTTTTGGAGGATCTCGAAATTAATTTTCCGTTTTAGAATGCTCGCAGAAGATTATTTACATCAAATAACTTTATGTTTATGATTGAATTGTTCACTGAAATCCTAGAAGATGTAGGCAGATATCATAGAAAATTACCATCGAAATTTTAAGTTAACCGTTTTAGTGCCATGCTTTTTTGCAAGTATGTACGAGTATATAAATTGCTATTATTCAATAATGCTGATATTCAATAAAAATGGAATAACTTGGACGAAGATAAATCAATTTTAATGATTTTTAAAAAATTATTTAAGTAAATAATGAAATTTTACGAACATTATAATTCTAATAAAAAAAAAATACACATTTAAAACTACAAAAAATATAATAAAATATAAGATTATTTCACTTCAGAATTGTGTTTTTGAAAATCAATTCGAAGATTCACTTTCTATTCGCAATCTTTTAAAGCGATGTACAATAATGTCACTCCATCGTCACTGTCTTCATTTATGTGAACAAAGGTATCGTCGTCCGTAGTGCCGCTGTCATTTGATACATTACGATCATCCGCAATAGAAATAAATTCCGACATGGTGAAGATCGATTCACTTTAGGGTGTATTTATTTTAACAGGAAGAACAATAAATAGAGTTATCAAGGCATGCGCCAACTGCAATATACCATGCTCAAATTGAACACGATGGCGCTGGGCCGCACTCGGCTAAACCATGAGTAGAATTTTTTAGCTTTATCGGTCATTTTTGAAATCTGTTCTCCAGTTCTAAATTCGGAATATTTAAATAAATACCTGCTCTTCTTTAGCCCTTAACCTTCTAATAAATATAATATCAATAACAATTAGGAATAATATAGTAACTGCAATATCATGCGATGTGCAGTGTTTTCTAATATTTTGTCCTGTGCGTGATAAATCATATTTTCCCAAGCTAAAACTTTATCATATAATGTGTTAATCTGGAGTGACCTCCCAGGTAAGTATGTTTCTGTATCTGCTTGTACATAATAAGATAAAGCCTAGTAAGTAATATTTGTTCAGCGCCTTTGAGGTGAGGTGATTTTTCACAAAAACAGCGCTCAAATCACCCAATTATTATTAAAGGGAGGTATGGCATGTTTGAGTGCTGACTGGTCGAGCTACGACCAAACTGCACGGACTATCAAAACAGCTATGAAATGAAAGTTATGCGTTTGGTGTGCAGGTAGAAACAAGTTGCTGTACGTCATGGCCCATCTCCCTTGTTTCTATTTTCTATGACAGATTCCATAAAACGATTCAAATCAGTAACTTAAATAAAAAATTTAAAAATACCTAAGAATGAAAACCTCGGTGAATTGATTAAACATTCAGTGACCAGTCAGTGGCTGAGTTGGCATCGCGTTTGGGTCTCACCCAGGCGTCGTGAGTTCAATTCCGCGGCTGGATAAGTCCTCCATTACGACACAAGCAACATCTTCCGCTTACTGTGATGGTAGTAGGAGATTTTCAAATATTGTCAGGTTATTTGTAACCAGGGATTATTTGTCTTTCTTTAAGAAAAAATAATTAATTAAAAGATTGTGGTTTGAAAATTTTTGAAAAGATTACACGTAAAAGATTGTCGAAATCTATGCCAAGTCGTATTGAAACAGTTATTAAAGATAAAGGAGGAACAACAAAGTAATGATTTTTTAATATGTATCTCAGTGTTACTTTACTAATAAATTAATAATAAAAAAATATACTTTGTATTCATCACTTTATAAATATACATTGATATCCACATGTTTCGAAAGTGATGCTTTCATCATCAAGAATATATGAATAATAATAATTTCATGTACTCGTATTCTTATCAATATTTGTCAATTAAGCCCCAAGCAACAAGGAGGGAATATCCCAATATTACCAAAATAAAATATCAGTAATCACAAACCTTTTCAATTATATAAATTCATATACATTCATGTGAATTAAAAATATCTATTTACTATGCAACATCATTCACAATTTTAATATTAAACATTATAATTACCTATATGTACTTTAAACTAACAAAATAACTTAAATTAACAAAATAGAAACATTTATTATATAGAGACAATGTTGTGTACCCCTGCCTAAGTTTGTGTAAATACCATAGGATAAGAATTTCAACTACCAGTCTGAAAATATCCGTAGCAGGATGAAACCGGTCCTAGTGAAAATAAATAAGTAAAACCAAGTACAAAAGTGTTTTAATTTCAAATCTAATACAACTGAATTCCACCACGAATTAACAGTTCAAAAACTAGACTCGACAAATAGTTGTTTTCACTATCAATATTTTAAGGCAGAACACATGTCTATGTTCGTTAGTGTACAATTACGATGAGCTAGTATAGACGCCAGTTGATGGTGCAATTTTCTCTATAATTCCTTGTAGTATTAATTAATTCAATTAGTTCACGTGTTCACCTTGATCCGATAACTTTTGTTTATTTTAAAATAATTTTCAAAGTAAACTTTCATTTATAAAATTAAAGGGTTATAACGCTGTTATAAAATATAATCCCTCTTCCGTTTTCTTTTTAGCAAGTAAATGTCTGTCTCTTGTGAAATAAGAGAATATTTCAGTCCATTTCAGTACTTCAAAAGTTTGCCAGAGTTTCATGGGGGCGGTAGCTACGTAATCAGAATCTAACAATACAGTCTTACCAACGAGAGCTTGACAACCTTACCAAAAGAGGAGAAAATAAGGAACTCTAGTGAAAATATTATAACCAAAAAAAATTCACGTGGATCAACAAACGTCGATTCTAAATACATACCAGTGACGTGCAGTCCATAAAGCTGAAAAGTTGTGCCCACCCTACGAATAACGAACTTAAAAATTAATTAAAAGTATGGTCATAATAATAAATAATAAACTAAAATGCTCGCATAACTTAATAATAACATTATTAAGTTTGATTTACATTAAATTTAGAAAAAAAAATAAAGGTTAGCACTCAAAAATGCACACTGTGTAGTCTGGTAAAGCAAGAAATACTACTATCTGTAAATTCTATACGGGTAGTTAGGAAAATGTATAGTAAAGTTTCCAGTGGAAAAGTGTTCGTAGATTGTAACACAGAGCAAAAAATACATAGAGATGCCCCAACGCGCAAGGGGAAAAAAACTAAAATAAGAAGGGTGAGGTGCGAGTTAAGGTCTATTTTAAGTATTTTTAGTTTTTATTATGTGACGGCTGTTTCGGCGTTCAAGACCATTTTCAAACTGCGGTTAATCCACATTGTGACGACTTATTTATATGATTTTATTCACATCCAACCCATTCTAATTTGGACGGGTTTTTAAAAATAATGATTTATTATCAGTAAAACCGATTAATTAGAAAATAATTAAAATTCTCCATTCTGTGAAGTTTTTACATTTATAATGTGCTTCCCATTATTTAAATGATAATGTTTAAAAAAATGCTTACAGAACTTAATAATAACATTATTAAATTTGATTTACATCAAATTAAAAAAAAATAAATTAAATGGAGTTCTACGAATTAAAGAAAAAAACAAAAAATTATTAATTAACTAACCTTTAATATTAAACTGTAAGATATACCAGTATTTCGTTGGTAGAACTATCCTCTCTGTTTGTCCATTACTCATAATATCCTTGAAGACAGAATTCATTATACAAAATTAAAATAAAGTGCTTCTAATGAAAGTACAGTTTAGAATAAATAAGGTCCACAAATAGACGGTTAATTAAATTTAACAAAACAATTTAGAATGTACAAATACTGGATAATATTTACATTTTGAACGTTGTCAAATTTTTGAATATCTAACAACTGTTCCTTCAAATTATATTGTGTTTTTTTTGTGACAACCACCCATGATCTATGGCACCCATAATTAGGTTGTCTCCTAGAAAGAAATTTCACGTTATTTACAAAAAAAAAAACGTTTGGCGTGTTTCCCGATTAAGCTTTCGTGCCGAACGGTTCAATGACGCTAGTTCCCCAGAGCGTCTTCCATTAAAATACCGGTAGAACGAGGGCATCATTCCCACCTGACGTCTGCGCTCCAAATATTGCAATCCGTTTGTTAAGATAGGCGAATCTATCAAACGGACCGCCGGCTTCTGCACAGTCAAGGTTTTTTTTCAGATATTTTGTGGCTCCCGACCAGAGGTGGCTGTCAAATTCTACAGCGGGGCGCACTTGCGAATTGTACAGGATCAGCAGTTGTGTACTATTAATGTATCTGCGGGCTCTGTACAGTACGCCCAGCTTCTGGGAGGCTAACTTTACTCTGGCTTCGATGCAGCCCCCATAACTGAGCTGGTCGCTTAAGGTTACACCAGGCATATCAATGGAGGGCTTGTTGGGAAAGATTGCTTCTGTTAAAGGAGACTACGTTCTCCATCATGACACAAGTAACATTTGCGCTTATAGTGATGGTAATAGGAGTTTTTAAAAAATATATTGTCAAGGTTATTTGTAACTCTGGAATGTTTGTATTTGTTGTTAGTATTTAAAAAGAAATTATTTTATCGTTTTTCCTTACGGTTTAGAAGTTTCGTTATGACATAGTAAGTGGTGTCAATAACAAATTCAAAAAATTTTGTAAAGCTTTTATCGCATGATTAGTTTATTTGCCTTCTGTACTGAAATCAAACACTCATCAATCAAAAATGAAGATAAATAACAAAGGTTGAATGAATTCATAAAAATATTGAATCGTTCATAATATCTACTATCGACAATAAACGCAATAACTTAAGAGGAACGGTTGCGCGGCCTGTTTCATACAAAACTTAATTTTGGATTGGAGGCCAAAATACCCATCCAAAATGAATGATATATTTTTTATAATTAAAGGTTTAGTAAATATCTAGTACGGATGAAAAGCGGTTTTCGATTACCAGATGCGAATGATAACTTTTTTGTGTTTTTTTTTGGGTTTGTGTTTCATTTAAGATTTTTTAAAATTGTCCTCTCCAATGATTACATATTACAATGGGGTTTATAAGCTTCAATAAGTTATTTGAAATAAATTAAATACTTTTTATTTTTAGTTAGCGAATGCTGTTTTACCGAAAATGAAACAATATTTTTGTTTTGTTTTCGTGAATATATATTTTTATATGAATATAGGACAAAAGCCCCAACTGCTCTCCACTGTCAGTGGAACTATGGTATCCCCCTTTGGGTTATGTTGTGAGGCTGAGTAAGAGGAAGGCTGTCAAATACGGCTAAAGCAACGTTTCGATCCCGAATGGGAAAATATGGACTATTCCATACCCGAGGAATTTTCCTTGAAAATTTGTGACTCTAACAACAACAAAAAAACAACATTTTGTGTGAACAATTTTCGCGTTGGAATTCGTTGAATTTCCAGATGTTTTTTTGTTCAGATTACCTCGTTGATCCTTTCATGTTCCTGACTAAAATGTCAGATAATCTGACTGAGTGGACTTTGAATTCTGACAGACTAATTTAACCGGTTCTCCGTAGTATCGGCAGATCGAATAATCCTATATATCTAGGAATCCGTGGATTTCACAACTGTGGAAATGCGGGGTCTTGTTTGCTGCATTTCTGAATTCTTTTAACTGTTTTCTTACTTTCTTTTGTATTATTCATCAATTATGTATTTTTTAACTGCCTTCTTACCTTCCTTTGTATTATTCCTCTAGCCAGTAGATGGCCCCCATGGTCGAGGAGTAAGGTTCTCGACTACAAATCCCGGCGTGCGCAAGTAAATTTAATTTAATTAATTTGTTCTGTTTCACGATTGATTAATTTAAAAAAATGATATATAGTATATTTGTGCACGTTCCAAAGTGGAAGATACTCTCATTATCGCCCCCGTGAAAGACCACCATTCAGAATTGAAACTAAGGTCCAAAAGTTAAAATTATGCTGTTTTCCTGTCACATTCGGGGTTCAGAATAACCTCAAATCTAAATCAATATGTATAAAGAAGAGCATCCGTGGGTTTGTTTGCTTTTTTATACAAATCTACAGTTTTATTCCGAGATTGATGAAATTTTGCACACTTGACCTTCAAAACAAGAGGAAGGTCACTGTCTACGTGCGATACAAAAAAAACACTCCCATCCCCCTTTCCCACCCCTTAAAGCAGAAATTTGGCATTTGTAAACTATGACGTTAAAAATAAAAGGAAAATTACTGGGTTGGGATAGGGGTAGGGGTAGGGGTAACACATCATAACCTCAAAACTTTACACCAAACTATTCATAACCCCGGGCAATGCCGGGTACTTCTGCTACTACGTTATAATTTGAACAAAAATACCACTTAATTTCTGCATTTATTTGTCAATCCAAAAAAAATTAAAATACGTATTTTAAAAGAAATTGTTTGTTAAATGTTCATTATAAAAAAAAATTCCACTAAAATATTTTAAAAGCGATTATTTTTTTAATTTTTCAATCCCATGAAATGTTGCAAATTATTTTCGAAGTCAGGATTTGTAAGTCAAGTTTGAACATATCCTCTACAGTTTTTTTTCCATTTTTGGGATGTTCCAATTAGCAGGGATTATAAAGCCAGAAACTTCAATCTACGTTGGTCACGTTCCGGATATCCGCAAATCTGGCCCCCTGCTATATATACCAATATTGGTATTTGTAATTGGATGCTACAAATACAAAAGTACATCATTGGCGCTACAACCCTTGAACTATTTTCCAACCTTCATCTACCCCATCTTCTTCCCTTCGCTATTCTCTTCAGTTTCACATTATATTCTTGTGCGATATTCACATAAAAAAAATTGTAGATAAAGGAGTTTGGGTGATAATCAAGTGAGTCAAACGTGGGTATACCAGCAGAGTATGGCACGAGGCGATGTATGAATGTTAATGAAGCAAAGAGTTGAGTTTTTCGTAATTATTAATTTAATCAATATATTTTATAACTCTTTTTAATCACTTTCATTATCGTAAAACATCATAAAGTGAGTTTCAATTTAAAATTTACCAATGAGTTAGGAATAATTACTATAAAAAAATACTGCAATCCGATAACCAATTATTACAGTGTGTGCGAAAAAATGCGTTTATTAGTTAATGGAGTCTGCCGGTTAATCGACTCAATTTTCTAGGGACCAATTAATAAAAATGTCTAAGCGTTTCATTGAGTCAACGTCAGCACCGGTACCGTGTGGACGTGTTTATTTGTCTAAACAATTGTGATATTGTCACTTATATTCGAAAAGGTTTTCGTTGTGTGTTAGGTGACCGCTACGCGGTCACAAAACTTAACCCATTATGGACGTGCTGTCCATAATCGAAAATATCAAGTTTGAAATATCAAATATATCCACTGTGAAGGATTCAAAGGCTAAAAATAATTTGCTTTTGAACATTAAACTACTTGAGGAAAAATGGACTCAAGAAAAAGAAATCCTGAAAAACGAGATAGTTTCACTACAAGCGAAACTAATAGATAAACTCGAAAAAAATATAGAAAATCCAAATAATATGGAAAAAAGAACATATGCAAGTAGAGTCAAACAGATGCCTGAATCGAAATACTCACTGATTGTAAAAGGCGAAAATACTGACATGACATCAGATGAAATAAAAGAGCAAATAGTCAAAAAAATTAAAATATCTAACTTGGGTATTGCAGTAAACGGTGTACGAAAAGCCTCACAAAATAAATTAATAATATCTTGCCCTTCAAAAGACCACGCGGAGAAATTAACTGACGAAATAAACAAAACATTAAAAAAAAACATGGTCGCGGAAGAACTAAAAAAGAAAAACCCAAAAATATTCATAAGAAATCTACAAGCAGATTTATCAGAAGAAGAAATAATTGAGGCTTTAAAAACACAAAATGATGGATTCAAAGAAATTATGGAAAATGATGTAAAACACACCGTTAAATTGATCAAAATGTTTAAACCTAAAATCCAAAATGGACTCACTAACTACATATTGGAAACCAGCGGAATACTAAGGTCTTACCTCATGGAAAAAGAAAAAATTAATATTGGATTTAACAGAGTTCGAGTGGAGGATGCCAACCCCCTGACGCAGTGCTATCATTGTCTGAAGTTTGGTCACACAGCGTTAAAATGCTTGAATAAAGATAAAAACGGGAAATGTCTACACTGTGCCATGGATCACGAATGGAAGGAATGCCCAAACAAAAACTCAGAGGAAAAGTGCAGTAACTGCGTTTACCAAAACAAAACATTTAATTTGACCCTTAATACTAATCATAGAGCTAATAACTCAAACTGTACGTACTTTAAAAAGATGATGTATATCGCACAAAGTCGTATAGACTATGACTAGGTATGTACTACTATTAAATTATATTGTCACAAACGTCATGATAATATCATGTAAGCATAACGTGTTTCCATTGCTTAACAAGTACGAAAATTTTAAATCATTACGACAATTTTTTTAAATGTGTATTCTGCATTGTCCCTTTACCAAAGTGTTGATGCGAGCGTACTGAAATATAAACTGACCCTCATATATTCAGGCATGAAACAGATACAACGCATTGACTGGTGCCAATTATCTCACCTACCTCGGTCCGAACAAAACCATCATCTGTCTAGGAACCTATCGAAATTGTTAACTGACTTAATATTATGTGTCTATCTAGTCTGCCTTTATAAACGCCTAATATGTGTATTTGAAATAATTCACGTTTCTTTTCTACATTATAAATATGGGTGATTTAAACGGAAACTTTGATATAACAGAAATAGATTATGAACGGACGCGACATTTTGAAAACTGGACCGAAAAAAAACTTGTTTTAGGAAATAATATAATAACTGCCCTAAATTTAAATATTCGATCCTTATCAAAGTATTGGGATACTCTCCTCCTAATTATTTCTAGTTCTTTGAAAAATATTGACATTATCATGCTGTGTGAAACCTCGATAAATGTAAATAATGTGAATCAATACAAACTAACGGGTTTTAATTCATACCACTATTGCCGAAACAAAAGATCGGGTGGGGGAATTATTGTCTACGTGAAAGAACACCTTACTTTTGAACAAATAGATATAATGCCAACTCAATTCGAATGCGTTTACGGAACCATTTCTGTTAACAAACATAAACGTGTGCATTTATTAGGAATCTATAGACCTCCAAATACAAATAAAAAATTATTTCTTGATGAACTGGAAACAATTTTTGGAAAATATTGATATTAAAGAATCTATTTTGATTCTTGGTGACATGAACATAAATATTTTAAGTCAACACGACTCAACAGTAGTGCAATATGAAAATTTAATGTCTATCTTCGGTTTAGTTAGATGCATATATGATATCACACGTGAAGCAGTGTTAACTAACTATGTAACTGCAACGTGTCTAGATCATATTTATTTAAGAGAAAAAGATAACACCGAACTCAGGTCATGCGTTTGTGAAACAAGGATAGCAGATCACTACCTAACTGCCGTTTCTATTGATTTCTGTACCTGTAAAATTGACAAATCGCACCTCGAATGCCATACTGTACTATCTGAAAAAAAGGTTGATCTGCTAATCACAATGACTGATTGGAAAGAAATGCTAAATTTATCTGAACCTAATACCATGTATCAAGAAATTAAATCAATTTTTAAAAATATTTATGAAAATAGTAGCGTTACAGAAGTATTGACAAAAAAATATCGCAATAACCAAAAAACCTGGATGAATGACTTGCTCATTGAAAATATACAACTACGAGATGCACTATGGAGAAAATGGAAAAACACGCCAACCAACAAAAAATATGAAAACGAATTCAAGAAATACAGAAATAAACTAAATAAGCAAATATTGTACGCAAAAAAAAATATTACAATAACAAATTTAATCACTGTTTTAAGGATATTAAAAAAACTTGGAATGAAATAAATAAAATTTTAGGAAGAAAAAATAAATCCAGCTGTGATGCAGTTGTATCTAAATATTTCTTAAAGTCTCAACCTACTAATATAGTGGCAGAAAATTTTGCTAACTTCTTTGATGAGGGAGTTAATAAGTTATTGCATGAATGTGATGTCCGAGCGTCTGACTGCGTACAGGAATATCTACCGCACTCAATGTACCTACCAAGAGCTAATACCAAGCAAATTGAATGTATTATTGTAGGTATGAAAAATTCCAAGACACCTGGCGTAGACCTAATTCGTATGTATGATTTGAAAAAACATGTCAAATTACTTGCTCACTTTATTAACATGATAATTGATACGAGTGAAATTCCCGAGGAACTAAAATGTAGCATTGTAAGACCTATTTTTAAAAATGGAGACCACTCTTCTATAAATAATTACAGGCCAATTTCTATATTACCTGCATTAGAAAAAATTTTAGAAAAATATGTTTCGATAAATTTAGATAAATATTTAAATAAATTGGGTATTATCGATGAATGCCAGTTTGGGTTCCAGAAAAAAAAAAGTTGTGATAAACTACTTGCAAACTTTTCCAATTATATAAATTCCCAGCTAAACTCTCAAAAACACATACTGGTACTTTTTATTGATTACTCAAAAGCTTTTGATACACTCTGCCATAAACAAATAATAAATGTACTTGATGCCATAGGAATCCGTGGTAAACTCCTTTCTTTTTTTAAAAACTATTTATCGAATAGAAAAATGAAGGTAAAGATTTTAAATGAAATGAGTAAATGTAGATATGTAAAATCAGGTGTACCACAGGGGTCAATTCTAGGTCCTAAATTGTACATTATATATGTTACTGCTATGTCCAAATTATTTAAAAAAGCTCTTAGATTCATTTTCGCAGATGACACTGCACTTGTAGTATCAAATGAAAATCCCTTAATAGCTCTTCAAGATTTACAATTAGACTTTAATGAACTTCTCAAATGGGCGCATGATGTAGGACTAATTATTAATGTTAAGAAAACCAAATGTATGTATATAAGGTCACCGAGTGTGAAAATGTGGAATTTACCGAAACCAATTGCTCATCATTTTGAATGCATACATAAAAAAATTGAAAAAAATTGTGACTGCGACACGATCGATTTTACAAACGATTATGCTTATCTGGGATTATTAGTAGATAATAAATTTAAGTGGGACACGCAAGTGGCCAAAATATGTAACCAGCTCCGATCTATATCGAGTAGCTTCTATAAATTAAAATTTGTCTTGCCACATGGCACACTTAAACTTATATATTTTTCCATGGTAGAATCCATTCTGAGATATGGAATACGAACTTGGGGTCACACAAGCTTTACGTATATTAAGTATGTCCAAAATTTACAAACTGCGATAGTTAAAAAAATTGTCACACCAAAGATATACAGACAAAGAAAAAATTTAAAAATATTATACGGTGCTGAGGGCCTACTTCCTGTAAAAGGTCTCCTATGGTACATCACTATTATAGATAAAGCGGGAGAAAGCCAATACAAAAAGCCACTGGTGCATAAACACAGCACTAGATTCACTGAAAGAAGAGGCCTAAAAATTCCAAAAATTTCAAATAAATACGGAGGTCGAACTCTTGAATACATAGTGCCAGTGATTTTCAATAAATTTAATGAAAGTTATAAATTGGAGGAAAGTGAGAGGCTTTGCGTGAAATCGATGAAGTTATGGATTTTAAATGAGCAATCTATGTATCTTTAAATTTTTTCTTTGTATCTTTAAATTGTTTCTTTGTATCTTTAAATTTTTTCTTTGTATCTTTAAATTTTTTCTTGGTATCTTTAAATTTTTATCTATGTATACTTAATGGCTAAGTTAATGTACCTATAATGTTAACGTCAAATGTAAGTACCTATTTTATTTAAGATTAATACATATTACTATTACTATTAGGACTAATTAATCTTCGTAGAACCTGCAGACAAGCTGTCATGTGACCGCTTTGCAGGACTACATATTTTGCTTCTTTCTTATTTTACCTTGTATGTATTTATGTTCTTTGGATGAATAAACAATAAAAAAAAAAAAAAAATCGCATAATTGAATCAGTCCGCCGGTTTATGCGATCGTTTTATTTCACGCTATATACCATAGTATAAAGAAGAACAAAATAAATATGATATGGGCGTGTTTCGTAATCGAAAAGTGTGAACATTTTTGCTTAAATTTCAAATGCAGAAATTCGGTTCATGATCATTATTCGACCGGTCAGTGGTTAAGTTGGCTTCGCGTCTGAATCCCACCCAGGTGACGTGAGTTCAATTCTTCTGTCTAAGTCCTCCATCACGATACAAGCAACATCTTCAGTTTGTTGTGATTAAAGTAGGATATTTTAAAATATTGTCAAGTTATTCGTAACATGGTAACATTATGTCTATCTTTAAAAAAATATATAAAAAGTAATGAAATTTTCATGTCGATCGAACATAATCGCGATATACGATGTCAGGCAGTGCAAGTGCCAGTTTTATAAGCGAACTATTATATTTCTTACGTAATGGTCCGTTTTGTTAACGGACCGTTTTCCGTCCGTTTTTTTATCATGAATAATTGCCATTCGCTTGTCGTCACTTTCACTGCTCGATAAGGAATCCATTTCACAAATGCAAATTATATATTGTCTTTTTAATTAATATAGTCCACGGTTTTAAATAAGCGTTCATCGAGCAACAACTGACAGCTGTCAAACGAGCGGTAATCTGACGAACGTTTATAAAACGGCTAGATCGGGCGGTAGACCAAATATTAGTTAAAAATGATTTCAAGCGTTTCATATGGATGGTCATAAAACTGACCCTAAGAGAGACACAGCGCGTGCTAAATATTCTAAAACCAAAAAGTAATAAGTCAGTGGCGACATCGGTTTTAATTTAATTCTGCAAGGAAGGCAATTCTAGTGTGTTATCTATTCAGTGATTGACATTATCAAATATCACAGGCGTCCGGAATATCGATATCTGCAGGACATAGTTTGGAGTGGGGGTCATGGTACTCAGCGATGAGACATATACTCAAAAAGGAGAAGTGCCTTTAACGACATTTATTAATTGGTAAATCGGAAACAATGATAACAAAGGAGTACATACGAGGTATGTTCAAAAGAAAAGGTGAATTTTGAATTTTCGCGGGCTGTGTACATTCGATTATCGATTTTTTTTATGTAGGTACACATATGTTAATCATATGTTAGCATTATCAGCCATTTTGGATTAGTGGTTTGTTTTTGACAACTGGAAAGGTTAGTCACGTTTTGTGTGTTCTTCGATTTTTTACTTTTTATTATTTTAGTAAAAAATCGAAAAACATCGATTTTTTGGATTTTTTGAAGAAATGTTGATAAGGACATAGAAAAAAAAGCAAATATAAAATTTCACTTTAATCGGACTGATGATGCCCCAGAAAACGGCTATCAAGTTCCGACCAAAACTAGGAAATTCCTCCATAGGATTAACAATTTTTTTCTAAAAAGAATCAATTTTTTTTGAAGAAATGGTGATGAGGACATAGAAAATAAAGCAAATCTAAAATTTCACTTCGATCGGACTGATGATGCCTCAGAAAACGAACCTAAATAAAAAATCGAAGAACACACAAAAACGTGACTAACCTTTCCAGTTGTCAAAAACAAACCACTGATCCAAAATGGCTGATAATGCTAACATATGATAAAAATATATGTACCAACATAACAAAAAAAAAATCGATAATCGAATGTACACAGCCGGCGAAAATTCAAAATTCACCTTTTCTTTTGAACACACCTCGTATATCTATGTGCATGGTTGCGATAAAGATGAAATAGCTTTGTCCCAACCAGAATAACTTTTCACCAGAGCGATATAGAGCGTATCTACCACTTTGAAATGTAATAACATATGTTATTTTAAGTTAATAATTTAGAAAATAAGAAATTTATTTGCCAATTTAATTCGAATTCGCTACCTCCGCATCTAGAAACAAGAGTCTCAACAGCACGGCCAAAAATATCGTCAATGTCGTAATACGTATAACTCTGCCCAATCTTTGGAAAGCCATGCTCCCGCGGCCTGATATTTCCGTAGTTTGTCGAGGGTAAAATTTTGCGCATGGCCCGCCGTTCACCCGCTGACTGTTTCCGTAATAAATTTTTTGCAAAATTATATTTTTGTAAATTGTATCCTCTTACAAGATAGTGTGTTAATATATTTATAAAAAAAAATGTATACATCTATCGAAAGCAGTTTTTCCAAAATAGCTAATTAAATTCTATGTACATATATATGTACGAAAAGAAAGTATGTTTTGAAATTGCCCATCGGATACGCCGGTGTTCAACGAATACAAATTTGCGTATCCGATGGGCATCTCGACGCACTAGAAGTTAACTTTGAAAAATATGATTGTACTTGTTTCACATTAGAGTCGCTGCTTTATCTGATCAAAAACAAACAATCAGAATACATGTGATTACATTAACCAGAGTTTACAATGTTTTCAAATCTCTCCGAACCAATCGTTTGTACCTGCGTTTTATTAATTGGCAGTAACGAATTTTCACCACTTTTCTCTTAGCAGAATCATGGAGCAGATACTTTATTTGTTTGGAATTTATTTGACGATATTAATTTTAAATACAAATGCAGTAAGTATTATAAAAATGTTAAAAATATTGTTTAGTCTTGTTATAGTGAGAAATAAAATTAATTATCAAAACGTTGATTTTTCTCAAATCATATACAGCGCCCTTGAGGTGATTTTTTCACAAAAACAGCGCTATACAAATCATGCAATTATTATTATTATTATATTATCTAATGAAAACCTGGAAGCCTATCAAAACACACCTATATTTATAATAATAGCAGTAACTTGTCGTTCCCGAGCACGCTTGCAGATCGCCAACGAACAAATGAAGAAATTAAGCATAACTCTAAGTACAATACATAAATATGTGAATAATGTAAAAACTTACGAAAACACAATATGTACCAAATTTCCAGATAAATACTGAACAGAGAATCCCTAGAAGTG
This sequence comes from Halesus radiatus, assembly GCA_022606495.2. NCBI lineage: Eukaryota > Metazoa > Arthropoda > Insecta > Trichoptera > Limnephilidae > Halesus > Halesus radiatus. The sequence goes on along the minus strand of JAHDVE020000516.1, from coordinate 4,261 downwards.
TAAAATTAACCGTTTTAGATGTAGCTTATTTAATTTTGTTTTCGTAAATGAATGTCACCAATTTACGTACCGACTTTTCGACACTAAGGCCCCAAACGAGTCAATGAAACACAGCCTGTTCATAGAATCATCGCCCACAACACAAACGGGCGTATCTCATATTTACCAAATTTCCAGGAGAGTCCAAAAACTGTTTTTTTTTTCGGAATTTTACACATTTCGTTAGATGTTTCACTAATGTGGTAAAAAAACCCTTAGAGACGTGTAATAAAACGTATAAGAATCCGAAAAAAAAAACCAGTTTTCTAGCTCTCCTCGAAATTTGTTAAACATTTTTGTGTTGTGGCGACGAATGAATATCGGTATATGAAAATGTTTTGATCAATTTCACCAGGGTAGAAAAGAAATGTGTTTTCTTTTGGCACAAGGACACACTCATAATACATGTATATCGATTTAAACCTCCAGTGATAGATCTTGCATGTTTGGGCAGAGTATTGGCACAACTGGACAACAATGCCGCTATCCCATCAAAATTGTGGTTTCTTCAAATCCCCGCTTTTTATAAAAAATGAATTTCCTCACTTAATCGAATTTGAATTGGACATTGCTCCATTTCCTCTTACCTCTGTTAAAATTCACGTGGTTTAATCCCTAGATTGTTTTATGAAGGAACTTTAGATCGCATAATTTTTTTTTATCTCTTTCTAAACAAATTTCTATTGCGCTTATTTAATTTTGTTTTGGGAGTTTTATCTTCGATGTACATTTGTTACTTAATTTTATTACTTTGCTACGGTTTTAAGAACGCTAGTGAATGACACGGATGTATCAAAACCGGTAGGCAAGTAATAAACTCTCAAAGCAAAATCACTAAGAATTGTTACATGGTTAATGCCCAAGAAATGCAAAAGAGCTAATTTAAAATTGTCTTCCTCCATTCAACATTTCTTCTCTTCTTAGTTTGAACTCAATTTTTATTCTACATATTTATCAAGTTTGAACTTGACTTCAATTTTTCAACTAATTACGAAATTTGCGCATTTAAGTGAAAGCCAGAAACGTAAAAAAAGTATTTGGTACTCACGGATGGGATTTGGATCAGTCATGTATGTTTTAATTTTTCAGGAGGCCAGTAATATTATTTCGAAGAGAGGTTATTACGACAACGGGTTTGGTCCAGACGTAACACCAGCTGCTCCAAACGAAGCTATTATGGAAACAACGGATAAATTACAAGATCGAGTATTGATACCATCACCAGACAGTAGAGAAAAAAACCTCGAGCTTTCTAAATACGATGGATCAAAGGTGAAAGCCAATAGAGGTGGTTTTTACCATAGGATTGTATATATATCGGAATTCTCCACAATGCCAACCGAACAGCGCAAAATTACTGGTATACCTAGTAAGTTTAGAAAACCCGAACCTAGAAGAGGTGGCGGCGGCGGTGGAGGGGGCGGAGGGGGCGGAGGTGGCGGTAAACCTGGCATGCCTGGTTCTCCTGGTGGTAAAACTGGCATGCCTGGTTCTCCTGGTGGTAAAACTGGAATGCTTGGTTCTCCTGGTGGTAAACCTGGCATGCCTGGTTCTCCTGGTGGTAAACCTGGCATGCCTGGTTCTCCTGGTGGTAAACCTGGCATGCCTGGTTCTCCTGGTGGTAAACCTGGCATGCCTGGTTCTCCTGGTGGTAAACCTCGAGGGAGCGGCGGTAAGGGAGGGGATGGTGGTGGTAAACCTGGTTCTCCTGGTGGTCATCCTGATAATCCTGGTAGTACTGGTGGAGCTGGAGGGGATGGGGGTGGTAGTGGTAGAAACGGTGGTAAACCTGGAATGCTTGGTTCTCCTGGTGGTAATATTGGTAGCACTGGTGGAGGTGGAGGTGGTGGGGGTGGTAGTGGTGGAGGGGATGGTAAACCTGGCATGCCTGGTTCTCCTGGAGAAGAAACTGAAAAACCTGCATTTTGGAGAGGTGCTAAAAAAACCGTTAAGCCTAGTTCTACTAGTAGTACAACTGGTAATCCTAGTTCTACTAGTGGTACAACTGGTAAACTTGGTTCTACTGATGGAAATCTTGGTTCCAGTAGTGTCTCGACTAGTAATCCTGGTTCTACTAGTGGTACAACTGGTAAACCTAGTTCTACTGGTGGATCAATTGGTAATCCTAGTGCTACTAGTGGTACAACTGGTAAACTTGGTTCTACTGATGGAAATCTTGGTTCCAGTAGTATGTCGACTAGTAATCCTGGTTCTACTAGTGGTACAACTGGTAAACCTAGTTCTACTGGTGGGTCAACTAGTAAAACTGGTTCTACTGGTGGATAAACTGGTAATCCCAATTGGTGGTACAACAGGCACTACCAGGGTAGAATGAGGCATTGAGTGTTCGCTGTGATGGTAGTAATAATAAACATGGTGATTCTGATTAATCTAGTGGTAAGCCAGGTGTTTTTGGTGTTACACTTGGTTATTCCCGGATTATCTTTACCCTTTTCAGTAATTTTTTTTTAATGTTGAAAAGTCGTAATTTTTGTCAAATTTCCATTTAAATCTAATTGTAAATCATATTTTATGTCTCTGTTTGAAAAATAAAAAAGAAAATGACAAAAAAAATCTTTTAATAAAAATCAGTAGATTTATGCAATGTAACCTTTCATAAAATGCTTAACTACAGTAGTGTGCAATCCATAAAAGCTGAAAAGCTGTGCCCACCCTAACAAAAACTAAAAAAAGTTGACAATCAGCGGAAGATGCTAATTAAATGGTTTTACTAATACCTAAAATATATTAAATTTAATAATATTGATGTGCATAGAGTGGATACGGTTAGTAGTCCATTGGATTTTACAGATTAATCTTCAGTTGGCCGCCTCGGGAAATGAACTATTTCCATGTTCATGTATTTATTTATTATCGCGAAAATCAATTTTATAGAATCATTTACCAACTTTTGCTTACGTTTTTTTTATATGCATGGGCTTAGCATTTATCAAAATACAATCAGAAATATTACACATATCTGACCGTTCTACGCATGTTTTACAAAAACATTTAAAAAGTTAAATATCCTTAAAAATGCTGTGAAGGTTTTTCTGTAACATGTCGATTTGATAAATTAAAAAAAGAACAGTGTGTACTTTAATTTGTTCATGAACATTACGTAACTTTAATGTTTTTTTTTGTAATGCGGATTACAAATCTTTGGTTATGTTTATTTACAAAAACGCAACAATAAAAGATTAAAAATACTTTTCTTCACTTTACAAATCATATTCGTATTCTAAATATTTTGTAAAACTTACAATGGGACGGTCAGAAAAAGTAATATTTCTGGTTATATTTTGATAAATGCTAAGCCTATGTAAATTTATAAAATATTTAACAAATATTTTTCTATTTGAGAACATTATGTTTATCGTACAGCGTAATAATACTATCATTATTTTGAATTAATAAATAATAATTCTAAGACGTCCCCCTCCCCCTTAAACACCGTCCAAATTAAAATTGGGTACGAGTAAATAAAAAATAAAAGATAAGTAAGTCATCTCAATGTAACCAAGCACATTTGAAAATAGCTTTGAACGCCGAAAGAGCTGTCACAATAATTAAATTGCCACGAATATTCTTTCTTCGTTCACAAGTTACAAAATGACTTCACAGCAAGGAGAATGTATTATCTTAATGTATAAATTTTGAGTATGTGTTTTGTCATTTTTGTTCCTTTGTTTGTTATTGTTTTTATTTTTTTTTTAAACAAATTCAAACATTCCCGAGTTACGAATAATCTGACAATATTTTAAAGTTTCTACTACCATCACACTAATATTACTCGTGTCGTGATGGAGGACTTAGGCAACCGAAGAATTGAACTCACGACGCCTGGATGGGAACCGGACACGATGCCAACTCAGCCACTGACTGGTTTGTTTGTATGTTTTACGAATTAAAGACACTAAAATATAGTTTTTCAACAGTAACAATGTGGTATACTTCAACTCGACTTCCGGGGGTCACAGGGGGGAGAAAAAGAGTAAATTTTTGTTAAAAAACGACACGTACTGGGAACAAAAACGGAACTTTTGACTTCAGTTGCAAAACTTTCAAATTTCGAGCTCACTGCTATGAGTTCGAACACCTCGATGCTATTTTGTTTTGTTATACGATGCGAGTTCCAAACAATATGTTCATATTTAAATTTTATTGTTTGAGTTTGTTTACGAGTGATGTCAAGGCTGTTAAGGATATTGAATGAATGATG
>JAHDVE020000515.1:0-53562 GCA_022606495.2 Halesus radiatus | reverse complement strand
AACAAAATATTTGGGCCTTATAGTAGATTCTCAACTCTCGTGGGATCTCCACATAAATCATGTAAAGGAGAAAATTACCCCCATAACTGGTGTGCTATATAGACTTCAGGATTACTACCCATTCCGTTACTAACTGCAGTATATTACGCCATGGTACATTCACACATTTCCTATCTCTGCTGTATCTGGGGCTTTGCCTCGAAGAAATTGATTGCTGATCTGCAGGTGGTTCAAAACCGAGCCCTCAGAAATGTTTTTGGACTTCCATGGGACACTCATGTCAGGGACATCTACTCAGTTTCAGGTATCCTTCCAATCACGATCCTTCCTAAGTATGAAATCACCAGCACCATCCTACAAATTACTCAACAATCAACTCACACTAACGTCAAGCCACTTTACAATCAAGACATCCACAACCACAATACTCGAAATAACAATAAAATCCGCATTCCTCAAACACACACTACAAAATATGGAATAAAATCTTTCAACTACATTGCCTACACACTTTATAATTCGCTTCCAGATATGTACAAAACCATCCACAAAAATAAAAAATCCCAAAATGATGGTATAAAGGAATACTTTTTAAGGATCTTTAAAAATGAAAATCAGTAAATCCATATTTGTATATTTTGTTGTTCCCTTATATGTTTTCTCTTGTGTGTTGTTCTATTTAACTTGGCCTATTAAAATTATTTCTGTCTGTATGTGAAACTTCTATTTTTGATATTTTGCTGTCAATGTAAAATTGTATGTACTATCTCCTACTTATGTATTGTAAATTCCTCCCGTCCTAAAATGAGTTTTGAAACTCATCGGGATTGCTTAGCAAGAAATAAATATACAAAAAAAAAAAAAAAAAAAATATTTAAAATTAATTATACACATTTCGATTGACAGTTACGACAGTATTTCGACAGTTTGATGGCCTCCACGGTCGAGGGGTGAGGCTCTCGACTACGAATCCGAAGGTCGCGGGTTCAAATCCCGGAGTGCGGAATAAATTTTATTTGATTAATTTGTGTTGTTTCACAATTAATCCATTTAAAAATAATGTATATTATATTTGCGCACGTTCCAGAGTGGAAGATACTCTCAGTATCGCCCTGGTGAAAGACCACCCTTCAGAATTGAAACGTTGCTTCAAATGGCTTTTAGACGTGTTTGGTGACCAGATCTGAATAGCCAGGTATTTCCCAACCTTCTTCTACCCCTTCACCTTCCCCTCCCCAATACCTTCATCCTCACAACATTCCCGAATTGGGGATGCCAGCATCACTGGATCCAGACGGTTGTGCGGTATTCATATTAAAAAAAATTTAAAAAATGTTATTTTTCAGTCCTTTAAAGATTATCATGGAAAATACTTAATAACTTATAAAAAATTTCTGCTCCAAAAAAACAGATTTTCGGCGTGATGTAACAAAAAAATTGAATAGGAGTGATTTATCAATTCTGATGTGTACCCGGGTTTTTTCATTTTTTTTTTATTAATGTTGTGAAGTTGTGAATTCCTGTTTGTCATCTGGGTGCCGAAATTGATTTGACAGTGAAAGTAATGCCTTCTGACGACTATTACTATCTCTAAATAAAGAAAGACAGAAACATTAATTTGAAATTTATGTTTCAATCCAAACATTTATTTTTTCCAAAATATATCTAAATAATAAAATTCTTGAGTAGATACTTACTTGTGTATTCTATTTTGAAAATATTCAACCCTAACAAACCTTTTTCTTTGAATGTGTAATCTGTGGCTAACTAAAGTGGTATATTTATGAACTAACCTCAATACAGCGTGGTAGGTTCAATGTTTTTCATACTAATTTTTATATTTAATTTTTACTAAAGAAAAAAATACAATCCAAAAGGTACCGATGAACTACTTTTTTGTAGTTTGTCTAACGGGAGCTTGTTATTTAAAACTTAAAATTTACAGACAAGGTTACAAAATATGTATATATACGAGAATGTATAGAGGTCTATATAAAATCAAACAAATATAAATATGTGTAACAAACTTACAACATAAATATTTCTCAAGAATCTAACTCTAAAATATTTCTACATAAATATATAAAATAAAATAAATAAATAAAACATAAACCAAAGCAATAAATCGTAAATAAAAGAATATCTCCTTATTTCTAATACAAATAGCTTCTTTCATCTAGCCAAGTTTTCAATGTTTTAATTATTTTTTTTATTTTTAATACAGTTTTTTTTTAATTCATTTCAGCGGGTAACATATTTATACAACTAGGAATCATGTGATCTAAAGTTCTTTGTCTATATTTGTTGTTATGTTTAGGAACCCTTAATCCTTCATTAAAGCAACAATTCTACATATTGAATTTCATTCAAACTCTAAACCTTCCCGGCACTAATAAGAACAAACTGTGCTATTTTCAGCGAAGTCGGTCTAGTAATTTTTGAAAAAATCGAGTACAGACAGACTGACAAACATTCATTTTTAAAATATATGAATATAGAAGAAAACGGATTTCGAAAATAGGATTTTGTAGTGAGCCGAGAGACAACAAGCGATTCTTTGTTTGTTTATTTGACTCTTTGAGTCTTTTAAAAAACACATGACGAAAATTTATTTGAATACGTCTAGACTTGCTTTGACTGAAGTAATCTCCATATTAATAAGAAATTTCAGATTACTTTATTTGTGTTGGATTTTTTTATCGTGGCTTGATTTTATTTTCCAGTGAATAACAATATTTAGGTATTACGCAAGAATCCAAATCATGGGCGAAATTGTGTAGGATTTTTTTTTAAATGTGCATACTGTACAAGAGTCCCAACTATTCCCTGTTAACCGGAGCCAGTGAGACTACGGCATCCTCAATTGGGCTGAAGGATATAGGAAAGAGGAAGGCGGGGAGATAACTGGATATTCATATCTGGTCACCAAATACGGCTAAAAGCATCTCAAACAACGTCTAGATTTTGAATTTTGGTATTTCAACAGAGATCAACATACTTAGAGTATCTATCAAATTGAATTATTTTGACAGCCGTGGACTTTCACCAGAGCGATACTTAGAGTATTTATCACTCCGGAATGTGCCGCAAGTATCCAGTGTAATATCGTTTTATATGAATTTAATGTGAAACAAATAAAATTTACTTGCGCACGCCGCAATTCTAAGCCGTGACCTACGCATTCGTAGTCTAGGACCTAACCCCTCGACCAAGCAGGACGTGATAGTAATATTTGTACAAAGTTATGATTTCGAAATGTCCATGTAAATAAAACTTCATTTTTTATCATTGCAGAAAATATAAACAGCCCCAAATCGAAACACGAAACCGAAAAGACACAGAAAAGAATAAAATAACCGTAGCAGCTGGGATTCGAACCCTGGACCTCATGACCTCTCCAGGACCTGCGCTCTATGCCAACTGAACTACGGCTACCCCAATCCGTCCCGTCATTTTTATTGGTATCATAATAGTGCAAAATAAAAAAAAACTATTTTTCTCTTTAAAAACACCATGTTTATCGTATGGCAAAATAATATTATCATTATTTTGAATTGATGAATAATAACCCTCCGACGTCCCTCTCCCCACTAATTATTATAATAATAATTGGATTACTTCTATAGCGCCGTTTTCGTGGGAAAATCATATCAAGGGCGGGAAAATCACCTCAAGGGCGAAAATTCCCTTATATATTTTGGCTGTTACCTTTTATGACAATATCACAAGATTCTGCCAGAATTTATTTGTAATCATTAGATAGTGTCTCGGATACGTCAATGCGATTTTTATTTTATTTTTTAAAAAGAAAGACAAATATTCCCTGGTTACGAATAACCTTACAATATTTGAAAATCTCCTACTATCATCCCGGTAAGCGGAAGATGTTGCTTGTGTCGTAAATGGAGGACTTAGCCAGCCGAGGAATTGAACTCACAACGCCAGGGTGAGACCCAAACGCGATGCCAACTCAGCCACTGACCGGTCAAAATATGTAATATTCATATGGAACATCTGAAAAAAGAGGATGGATTGCGGTAGCTGTCAGCTGGGGAGTTGTTAATATTATCTTAAATGATTAAAAATACATTACAATGGGGATTATAAGCTTCAATAAGTGAATCCAGAAAAAAATACTGTTTTTACCTGTTTTCTTCGTGAGCCAAGGAGTTGTAAATATTTCTTAAGCAATAACTACATTCTTGTATGTTCCATTCGTTTTTCACCCGTACAATAAGCTAAATATTTGAAAAAACGTACATTTCTTTTATAATCTATGAATGAAAAAGTAGTTGGTCATTCTACAGTTCCTATTTTGACCGCCTGCACAAAAAAATATCTCATTCTGTACAAATTTACGAACCCGTATGTGCGGGCGGTTGACCTCTCTTCGATACCTTTGTTCGTTAGTTCACCTTTTGAAAGAGGAACTAACGAACGATCAAATATTTTTTTAAATGAATATGCTTTGCGTTCACAATATCTACAATGTCGAAGCCCCAGACTGCACAGAAACGTTTGTATATTTATAACAACTGGTACACTCTTCAGGAACCTATAACTGTACGCGTATGTAAATATATATACAAGTGTATACGAGATTCACATAATAAGGATCGAATCCGTTCAAAAGAGACTAACTGCTGACCCTGTACAAATCGCAAGTGCGCCCCGCTGTAGAATTTGGCAACCACCTCTGGTCGGGAGCCCAAAAGTATCTGAATAAAACCCCTGACTCTCTACAGAAACGGGCGGTCCGTTTGATAGATTCTCCTATCTTAGAAAACTGATCACAATCTTTGGAGCATAGACATCAGGTGGGAATGCTGTCCTTGTTCTAGTGGTATTTCAATGGAAGATGCTCTAAGGAACTAGCGTCATTGATCCCTTCGGCACTGGTGCACAGTTGGGAAACACGCCTAACGCGTGTCCAACATTTGCACACGGTTGACATTTGTGTTCAACAGCTCGGCTGGTGAACGATCTATGGGCCTCTGTGTTTCCTCCCTCCCACATATATATGTGTACATTCCTGAAGAAGGTTGAGTCCAACCGAAAATATATAAATTGTATTTATTTAATTATTTATTGCGGAGAAGATAATCCGATTACAAACAGTAACATTGAAACAACTCATATATATTTGTTTATACCTTTACTACACATGTTGAGCGAACATGGTAGGCAATCTTATTAACACGAAAGTATTCCAGAATAATACATTACTTTGAGGGAATTTGATGCGTTCTATAACTCAAACGCGATGAGTTATGGCACCATTTGATTTGGGAGCTGTGGCAGTGCAGGCGCGGGGGTGCCATTTAACACTTTACGGAACATCTCCAAAGATTATTGGAATATTTGAGCCAGCTATTGGAAAAGCGGAATTGCTTTTGGCGAAATTGGCACCGTTCAATTATTAGAATCGGAAAAAGATTTATCTCTGTAATGCGAATATAAAATACATGAGTCATCGGCTATTGATTTTAAAATATTGCAGAGATACCCGGCATTCATGGGTAAATTTAAGCCTGGCTTTTACATAAAATTTCTATGTGTGAAAATTATTTAACCAATTGCGGTTTTTTTTGTTTAGTTTGGATTGTTATTACTTCCTTTTAAATGGTACCTACGCATCAAACTTTAAAATTATGTTTTAGATTTTTAGTTATTACGTAATTTGACTGTAGGTATATAGGATCATATGATATTATTGATATCATAATCACAAGCTCGTTCTATCCGATGCTTAAACACTCTCGCATCACATACAGGTGTGCACAAAACCTCCGTATGTCCAAAACAAAAATATGTTCCTAAAGGAGACCACCTCATCACATTTATATGAATATATTTTTTTTATTAATTACTTTTTGTTACATGATATAATACAGATTTTATTTATAGATTTTATACTATTCTTCCGTTAGAAGCATTTGCTTGTGGATGGAAGTTAAGTGCACATTATTTATTATTGGTAATTAAAGTAATATAATATATGGTACATGTATATATGCATTTGAGTTTTATTAAGAAAAAAAAACATAGAATATATTAAATGTGTTATAAAGAGATTGTTACATAACGCAAATATCCCATAAATACTAGCCACTCGTTAGATTAGCACCCCTAGCGACAAAAATAAACACCACTCGTACTCGAGTTCCGGCTCCCGCACGCTCGCTGCACGCCGGCATTCTCTCTGTGGACCTGGCCTTGTAAACATCCTCCCCGCGGTGCTGACCCGTGGTGCACCATTCACCGTGGACCTGGCCATGGATTCCTACCCGGACACACGATCGGCGATCGACTTCACCATGTTCGAGCCGCATTATCCCCTACCGTGAGCTGTATCTTGCTTATTCCCCTTTCTTTGTGTTGTAATTCTATTTCAAGTCACATTTAAGTATGCCCGTTTTAAGAGAATATTCCAGAGAGAATCAGAGAATTTATCCGTAACATTATTTGTGATATTTAGGTTAGCCTTGTTCCCCTTGTGTAATCCTACTATGTCTGTGTCCTTTTACCGAGTAAACTACTGAGTTTTGAAAGCATCTGAGTGTTTTAATTGATAAAGTCTCGAGTCACAATCCCCAATTATAAGACCGCCTGTCGATTCACGATCCTGAAGAAGAGTCCCGAGGCCTGCCGATTTTGAGCTAGTCGTAGGTCTCGAGCCAAGCTCCCTGGAAGAAACCTCTCTCAGGGTACACACACACACACACACACACCCTCTCCCCGTAAATTCACCTTCCAAACCTTCCTCCTCTCCTTCTCCCGCATTCCCGCAGTTCCCCGCCAAATCCAATGTATTACAAGATATTTATATTACATGTCATGATTAGGATAGTATATTTAAAATATACGAGGTGTGTTCAAAAGAAAAGGTGAACTTTGAATTTTCGCGGGCTATGTACATTCGATTATCGATTTTTTTTGTTATGTTGGTACACATATGTTTATCATATGTTAGCATTTTTAGCCATTTTGGATCAGTGGTTTGTTTTTGACAACTGGAAAGGTTAGTCACGTTTTTGGGTGTTCTTCTATTTTTTTATTTAGGTTCGTTTTCTGAGGCATCATCAGTCCGATTGAAGTGAAATTTTAGATTTGCTTTATTTTCTAAGTCCTCATCTGCATTTCTTCAAAAAAAAATGATTCTTTTTAGAAAAAAATTGTTAATAATTGTTAATCCTATGGAGGAATTTCCTAGTTTTGGTCGGAACTTGATAGCCGTTTTCTGGGGCATCATCAGTCCGATTAAAATTAAATTTTAGATTTGCTTTGTTTTCTATGTCCTTATCAGCATTTCTTCAAAAAATCCAAAAATTCAGTGTTTTTCAATTTTTTACAAAAATTTTTTTTAGTAAAAATCGAAGTAAAAAAAAAACGTGACTAACCTTTCCATGTTTTAACCTTCATGTTTTCCATTTTGACAGTTTTAAAACACTAACATATTTATTGGCGCGCCAAGCGGAGTGAATGTGAACTACTTAAATAACAACTGAAAAACATCTTATATCAGCCTTATTCTATTGTAGTTATATTTTTAATCAATAGAGTCGCTGCTATTTTTGTCTCCTAATTTCAATTTAAAGTGTTATAGTTAAAATGTTAATTTTCATGATTTGAGCCGCGTTCTCATCCCATTTATTCTAACCGATCTTGAATGTAGTTCAACTTTCGTTCTGTTATATATTATAGATTGGCAATAGAAGAATGTGAACAGCGGATGTTACAGTCGATGACATAAAAGTGAAGATTGATAATTTATTTTTAAATATTAATCGTAATTACCTATTTCTTTTATTTAACAGTTTACATATAATTTATTGTTGCAATTTTTTTCTTATGTGATACCACACAGGAGTCCCTGCTGCTCTCAACCGTCTGGAGCCAGTGGGACTATGCCATCCCCAATTGAGGTATGTTGTGAGTCTAAAGATATGGAGGAGGGGGAGGAGATGGGAAGAGGAAGGTGGGGAAGTACCTCGTTATTCAGGTTTGGTCATCAATCACGGCAAAAGGCATTTCAAGCAACGTTTCGATTTTGAATGGTGATCTTTCACCATGGCGATACTGACAATATCAATCAGTATCGATAAAATTACTTTTATTATTATATTGTATATTCATATGTCATTTTTCTGACAGATTTTCTGCGTCTCTGTGAGCTCCGCGAGTGCAAATTAATCGATATAGAGAAAGTGTACTGTCAAAGAATGATTCGTTCTGATTCAATGGAATAGACCAAAGAATAGAGAAATATTCGAATTTATTTATTCTCAATAAGTCAGTATTTATTTATTAAATCAATAAAGATTATATCATTTGAAGAAATATTATTTGTTTGTTTTCTACAAATCAACTTATTTTTAGAACACCTCAATGGTGGTTAGTTTAACATAAAGGGGTTAGGTTAGGTTTGGATAGTTTAGGTTTGGTTTGGATAGATTAGGTTAGGTTTGGTGAGGTAAGTTTAGGTTAGGTATGGTTTGGTTTGGTTTGGATAAGTTAGGTTAGGTTTGGTGAGGTAAGTTTACGTTAGGTATGGTTTAGTTAGATTAAGTTAGGTTCACTAGGTTAGGTTAGGTTAAAAAAATATTGGAGGGAGAACACTGTGTCCCTAGTTTCAAAACGAACATTATGTGTAATTGTTATTTATTACCATTTCACGGGTTTTAGTGCAAGCAATATGCGGGCGTGTGGCTTTGCGTTATGTATCCCGCAAAAAAATAGTTTGACGAAGTAAAAAAAATTGCAATAAATCAGGTTGCAACTTAATCTAAAACGATTGTGACGTAAAAAAATGACAAATTTATGGAAAAAATATTATTTTACTTCTTTTTACCCCTTTTCAGCCTGGATTTACACATTTTAGAGATAATACGAGTAAGTAAAGAATTGGATGAACCTACGATTTTAACGATTTGCACGGAATAAACAAAGATTATTTTGATATGCCGAAATTTTTATCTGATCTCGTCGATCCAATGCGTTTTGGGGTGGCCTTTAGCTTTCTTGATTTATCTTCGGTACTACAGAATGATTTGTCCATCGGCTGTCCATCTTCCGATGTGTCCTGCCCATTGCCATTTGTCTTTTGGTGTAATTCAATTGTGTCGGTTTTCTTGCTTCCTTATCCATTTGTTTCCTTTACGATCCCCTAGGGGATATCAGGCAGGGAAATTTCTATATCGCATTGCATTACTTTCAATTTGTGGACCTCCCCTGTGTTAAATGTCAATATTTTTCATGCTCGTTTTAAATTTGGCAGTGTGTTATTTTGAAATTGAATGAACATTTTTTTTTTAATTCGACAATCCGCTTTAGACGAACAGATGCATAACTAATAACTGCATAAACAGGTATAATGGAGTCATCCAAAGTTATCTACCCGGTTCTCATTGAATCCAGACAATCCTCGTTTTATGATCCATACGTCTGTATAGAGAATGAAATGGGTAGAAATAGCTTCATACAAATTGGGCCGCACAACGTAGGTACGTGAGCCGCTCCCGACCAGCAAGTAAGTCAGTGAATACTTGAACAATCGTGGAAAGGCCCGAATACACTATTGTAGCCACAATTGATTTCGTACACTTTAATTTGCTCTTTTGACGGCTGAATTATTATTTGCTAGTCGGGAGCGAACGGGAAGTCGGGGGAACGTGTGTTGTGCGCGACCCATCTGGACACGACCAATAAAGAATTCAAATCCTCTATTCGTATTTTGCTAACATTTACATAAAAGACCTATTGAAAATAGGTGCATATTATTACTACTGTGTCCGACGGTCGAGATAAACCGAGTGACGATGTCGGCGTGTCAATGTCCGAGAAGATAATATTTTTTTCTTATTTCTGGTAAAAAATATCAAATTTTTACAAATTTCAAAAATATTTTTTGAACAGAAAATCAATTTTATTATTGGCCTATCTAAGGCTTAGAGGGGGTCTGATGATGTAAACTTGGCAACATAAATTTTATTTAAATCAGTATTTATAGTCACACTTCTAGATATTATCTAGTTGTATCCCCACCGTATTGGATAACTGTCACTGAAAACTACGAAATTCGATCTAAGTGTTTTCAGAAAGCCTCGGAAACCCGCTGGATGGCAGCACTGCTATTTTAGAAAATAACATCAAACTTTCATCGAGCCATTGCAGTTGCATAAGAATTTTTAATATTGCTGCACCGCATTCGCTAGAAATTTCTAGCAATTACCAATGAGCCCTGAGGATTCATTATTCATTTGCCGCGTTTATTAAAAAGCATAACGGATAGCGCCTCCGCTCTGTGCGGCGAGGTGTCTAACTAAAAATAATAAATCGCTTCCATAAATCACCGCCAGGCGCTGCGGCCCAATGGCCGCCACCTGACAGCTGTATTATCTTTTATCTTACGACAATTTCTCTTCATGAAAATAGAGCTCAATGTAGGTCATAATACAAGGATGTTCCGTACAATGGATAGGATCTATTGGAAAATTCGGAATGTGCGTTCTTCGTTTATCACTGAAACTAGGAAGCAGTGCTGTCATCCAACTTTCGTAACAATGGGTTTCCAACAACAAAAAATCTTTCAGTACATTCTGTAGGTACGTAGTAAAAAAATGTGTTTTTTCAAACACACAGCAATTTTTTTATGTGATACCACACAAGAATCCCAACTACTCTCAACCGTCTAGAACCAGTGAGAATAAGGCATCCCCATTTGAGGCATGTTGTGAGGCTGAAGGTATTGAGGAGGGGAAGGAGATGGGGAATAGGAAGGTGGGGAAGTACTTGGCTATTCAAATCTGGTCACCAAACACAGCTAAAGCTATTTCCAGCAACGTTTCGATTCTGAATTGTGGCCTTTCACCAGGGTGAGACTGACAGCATCTACCGCTTTGGACAATTTGTGAAATAACACAATTTAATAAAATAAATTTTAATTTTGAGGGTTTTGAACCGGCGACCTCCGGATTCGTAGCCAAGGACCTTAACCACTCAACCACGAAGACCGTCAGATTACTTTACATATTATATTAATGAGTTAAATATATTATTGAAGAACAGGTTTCCTATTTTTTTTTTGTGAACAAATTGTTTCTAAACACTCATGGAAACCCACTGAATGACAATCCTGCCGGCCCAAAAATGGACTTACTGGCTGACATATTTAAAAATGCTTTTTTTCCTTTTAACCGATAAACAAGTGAATTTATTTTGATGCCTGGAAACCTCCCATTACGATGAAATTACGATTATAACGTAAATCAATCTTCAAAACATAACATCCATCTTAACTACAGTCAATTTTTTTTTTTTTTTAAATTGATCTCAAAATTTTACCAACCGTGAACGTAAAACTAGGGTTGTGAAAAATGTATGTGGTGCTGACTCTGTGAAAACGGCATTTTTCATTTTACTAATAATAATTAGGTATAAAAATGATTTCAAAATGTACCCGTCCCTTGATTGCCCTCACCCTCCGGTACCAAAAGTCATTCTAAATTATGATCGTATATAAATTTATGATCCCTATTCCTAATCGGGTCGAGGGACGATTGCGCATTGGTTCAGCAAGGCGCCTTCGGGCGTCCCTATCTTGCGGCTCGCTCCATTACAGGACCATTCTCTCCTCACATCTGTTTCCCCAGCGTTGTCTGGGGGACCTATCCAATTGGATGACTTTTCTATGGAATCCCCCGCCAACTCGTTTGGATTCTTTCTCTAAATAGGTACTAGCGGAAAGACTATAGTCTTACATTTAATAGTGGAGAAAAATTGAGGGCGCTGCGATCGTTTAAAAGGTTTTAAATGACAGCAAGAAGATGGCTCACGAGGAGATTGAAGTAAAATTAAAAAAGTACAATGGTCCAAGTGCATATTTTTTACATTATCCAAACGGCGAAAATGCGTTCTTTTTTGTGTTTATGAAATGTATGCATCAAATACACATTTATTAAATATTAAAACAAAATATAATTGACAAATCAAAAATATTCATAAAAAAACGTTAATATAATCAAGTTATGTTGTTTTGCCGTGTTTTCTTTAAACGAACTGTCAAACTCGAATGTGAAAAAAATTTAATATAAAGGGCAAATTTCAAACATTTCACACTACTACACACGCAATAATCTCAATGTTTCTACTGTAATATACTTCCAATGTTTGTTGCTTCTTCGATGTCAGCAGTTCATCGTAACGTTGCGGTGACCAAGATGTAACATTTTTCTGCAACACATTCTTCTTCAATGTTCACAACCAACTATCGGTGACACTCACTAGCCAATAGGATGCATGATCTGGGTAACAAGTTAGGGGGTATTGTTGATGACTGCATTTATAAACCACCCATTGTTTATTAACTTAATTTGACACAAAAATTATATACTACTGTCGCTAGATGGCGGTGCTCCCTAACTCAAACACGAGAAATCTTTCTCTATTAAGTTGGGCACTTTTTTTTAAATAAATTTATACCAAAATTTTTTTTACGTATTTTTTTTAAGAAAGACAAAGAAAAAAAAAGACATTTGAAAATCTCCTACTACCATCACACTAAGCGGAAGATGTTGCTTGTGTCGTCACAGAGGAATTAACCAGTCGAGGAATTGAACTTACGATGCCTTGGTGAGACTCACGCGATGCCAACTCAGCCACTGACCTATATATTTACCCATTTGTGAATTCGAGACGAAATATTAAAAAATATGTATCTTTACTCATTTCCCCAGAACTCGCCCATTCATACAAAGTAGCATATTAAATTATAATATATGTTTGCAGTATTTCGACGCTGAATGGAATTTCTTTTGATACTGATATATTTAACGTAAATGGCATTGGGGAAAAAATCAAAGGGGAAATCTTTATGTTTATTGTAAATGTAAGTATTAAATATCTGATATTTGGAAAATAATTTTAAAATAACAGGTACATAATAATTTTTTTTATAAATCGTTTTATTGGATGACTAATGCTTTACTACCTGGTTTCAACCGAAATTTAAATTGAAAAACACAGACAAACCATATGGCGTCTCGTTTTATTTTTACACAGTTAAATTATGCTTCTAAGCTACATAGCGTATGATGGAAAGGGTGTTGATAGCTGCGCCATCGCGCTGACATGCAAATTTGATAAAGATAAATCTGTTCAAATTTCATGATGCCAAAGGATATCATTTGTGAGTTTTTGCAGCTTCATTGAAAGAGATTTTTTTTAAATTATATTAAAAATAAAGCTAGCAGTTGGGCGGGTTGAGTTGAACACTCACGATAATTGTTAACCGATTTACTTTATTTAAAACATAATTTATAATGCACAGTACTAAACAGTGGCGTGCAGCCCATTAAGCCTGAAAAGCTGTGCCTTCCTTAAGATCTTTTACTATATAAAGAAGAATAGGTGAGCGGTGTGTGTTTGTTTTATACAAATCTACAATTTTATTCCGAGATTGATGAAATTTTGCACACTTGACCTTCGAACCAAGAGGAATATCACTGTCTATATGAGATTTCCCCTTCAAAACAGAATTTTGATTTTTCTTGGACCGTACAAAATAAGTGGAATATTACTTTGTTGGTGTAGGAGTAGAGGTAAGGGTAAGAGTGGGGTTTAATACGACACAAACTCAAAAAATTACTACAAATCTTTAAATAGGCCGAGAAACGCCGGGTACTTCAGATATTTCTGATAGAAATTCATAACCATTCTACTGTAAGAAATTGTTCATACTTGCAAATATCTAAATTTTAGTTGTAACCTGCCTTGAACGCTTTGTCCTCCAAGCGTTTGTTCTCGATATATATATATTTTTTTTGAGCTTGCCTAGATAAAAATGCACTATGCGTCAAAATAAGTCGCATAGTTATCGACTACTTTTGTTGGTAGTTAGATAAATATTCTGCTTTTATGGCTAGTAATTTTTGGAAGAGAAAGGCATTAATTTTGAACAACTAACTTAACGTAACTAATTAACCTGATGTTACTACTGTTCTCACTTTGGTGGTAAAGTGGTTTTACCGTTTTATAAAGTTGCAGGGTTTCTACAACTCCGTAGTTAAAATATGTTAACGTAGTTTGAATAGTTCAGATTTAGAAAAAAGAGATAAATATCTAAGTGAATTGCGACAATTTAATGCAATGGTAATGGCCAACCAATAGCGCAGCAACTGTATTTCTAAAATGTTCGGGTTTTAATTATGAAAAATTACGTGGTCAAGGAGTAATGCACGCCACTGGTAATAATACACATTTTTATGTAGCGCAATTTGGTGGCTTCCCACCAGCCACCATACTCTTTAAGTAGATTAACCCAGTGGTTCCCAAACTTTTTCGATTAGTGACACCATTGCTGAATCCAGATATTCATAAGGCTCCCTGCATCAATTTTTAAATCGAGTGATCCTTATTTCATCACAGCGAGTGCCGAAAACCCAGCTGCCCCCCGCCCCTGGGATGAAGCCGCGGCTCCCCAGGGCGCCGCGGCGCATCCTTTGGGAACCACAGGAACCCAATCGCAATAATTAATACATTTTATTTGATTGATTTGTGCTGTTTCACAATTAATTAACGTAAAAATAATATATAGTATATTTGCGCACGTTCCAGAGTGGAAGATACTCTCAGTATCGCCCTGGTTAAAGACCACCATTCAGAACTGAAAAGTTGCTTGAAATGGCTTTCAGCCGTGTTTGGTGACCTGATCTGAATAGCCAGGTATTTCCCCACCTTCCTCTTCCCCTTCTCCTTCCCCTCCCCAATAACTTCAGCCTCGCAACATTCCCCAATTGGGGATGCCACAGTCTCACTGGCTCCAAACGGTTGGGAACAGTTGAGACTAAAATAAATAAAATAATAATGTATATTTATTACAAGAAAAATCACAAGAAGAATTGCTTACTATGCATACTAAAAACAGTCACATAAGCAGTAGAAAAACCTATAACCAAAACCTAGTCCCCCTAGGACTTTTGTACACTAGGACACTAAGTAGGTATGCAATAATCAAGTTTATTACATACCTAATAATAATTAATAATTTTATTGTCTACATACTCGTATATATGATGTATATGTAGTTACAAAGGAAATATACGTTTTATTATTATTAAGAGGAATAGTACAAGTACTCGTACACGCCAAAAATATTGCTAAAAGCTGTGTGTCTTATGTCACCACGAATATACCTTCTATGTAAGCGCAACTGTGAAGAATTCGCTATAAAACACTATTTTCAAAACGTTTTACTTAAGTGCGTTAAAAAATTTCTATTGAAAAAAAATATTATTTAGTAGTTTACGCTTGTATTTCTTAAAACGAAATTCACAATTTTATTTTAATTCTTATTAGGGGAATTTCTATAAAAGATTTCAATTTATCCAAAGCAGGTTTTTCGGTTTTTATAATGTAAACCGATTCGTTGTATAGATTAATCGAAATAGTAAGTTCACTTATAAATTCGCCTTAAAGTCAATTCAGTTTAAGTTATACCCTACTATCATAAATCATAGGTTCTTTTTTTTTCTAAATTCATATTTTGACCAGAAGAATAAAGTGCCAAAAATCTGTTTTTACTCAGTCGAAATAAAGAATTCATCCAGAGTAATACAGACGCGCGGAGTTTCAACAAAGAATGCGCCGACATGAAAAACTTGTCTCCGGACAAATCGTCAATCATAACCACCGCAATCATCCCGGACCTGGTGAGGAAAAACTGGCTGAACTTTAATGAGGAAAGTTTTCTTTAAAATAATTGGCCAGCTGTAGGTACGTGCCACGCTTTATTTCATATTAGAAAACTATTACTTTTTCCTCTTTGGCGAGACTCGCCACGATATAAGCCAGCAGATTAATAGTTGGCTCTAATAAGAATAAGTTTTAGTACTCCGAAAGAGGACGGTCAAATAAGTTTCATCTCAGAAGTTGTATGTACTGATTTACAAAGTTATCTACGCAGGCGGCGAAAAGAGGAACTAATGAATTTGGTTTACACGATGCCAGATATTTTATTTTTGTATTAATGAAATATATGGGTAAATACATTGTAACATACATTTATCACATTTGGTAAACTTTATGTAAGATATTTTATATAAAGTTTTTTTTTTTTTTTTAATACTACTCTTTCGTTAAAAGCTACATTATCGCTATATTTTGCTATTACTTAAATAATATCTATGGTACATGTATAAGCATTGGTAATTAATTTAACATTATTGGCAGTTTTAAGAGGAACGGCTGCGCGGCTTGTTTCATACAGAACTTAATTTTGGATTTGAGGCCAAAATACTCACCTAAAGCTAATGATATTTTTTTTCATCAAAGAGTATAGTTAATATCTAGTACGGATTAGAAGAAAATGTATTTATTTTTTGTCCGATTAAATAGCCACTAAAAACTTATTATTCGCTAATCCACATAAAATTAACACTATTAACAATCTTAGTTACCAATGGCGGCGTATTTTATTCATTAATCATTTTTCTTCCTGCAGTGTAAAAAATCTTTCTTCTGAATTAAGACCTGCATTTTATACAAATAATAATTTAGGTAAATTTTTAATCAACT
The DNA here is from genome assembly GCA_022606495.2 of Halesus radiatus. Classification (NCBI taxonomy): domain Eukaryota; kingdom Metazoa; phylum Arthropoda; class Insecta; order Trichoptera; family Limnephilidae; genus Halesus; species Halesus radiatus. The sequence goes on along the minus strand of JAHDVE020000515.1, from coordinate 36,990 downwards.
CAAAAGATAAAGACGACAAGCTTAGTCACTCGGGAATATATAAATTAGATTGTAATCATTGTTCAGCATTCTATATTGGCAAAACAACACGCAATGTAAATATTAGAATTAAAGAACATCTTAGATGCCTAAATAATAACAGTTTTTCAGAATTCGCCAATCACCTTATCGATAAAGATCATACCTTCATTCAAAGCACCGGTGCTAATATTCTTCATAAAAATGGTCATGGAAACAGATTAAATAATTTAGAATCACTAGAAATAAAGAAAGCTGTTAAAACCAAAAATAAAGTTCTTAATAATCAACTAAATGTGTCCAATAGCCCAATATTAGGTATATTCCCTATAATCTCGTAAAATTTCCTATCCCATAATCACCAGTTCAGTTATTCCTTGGTATTCCATTATGTACACTTCTGTCTCTTTCGCTCGGTTATTATGTCAGATTTCTATTTCATGCTATCTCGTTTTTTCTTTGTTCTATGTTATGTTCTGTCTTATTCTATTTTGTATATATAAACACACACTATGTATTTTTGATCAGTTTAATTTTTGTACCCTGAAGATGCTTATGTTAAGCGAAACCGGTCGGTCGTAAAAAAAATAAATAAAATTCTCGTGGTTATAAACAAAGTTATTGTTTTATTTTCATGAAAATTGTTATGTTTACCGTTGAAATGTAATACAAAAAAACTGCAGTTTTAAATTTTGATAAATCTTTGTAACCTTAATATTACATATATCTCTTATATGAACTTATCTAATGAAGATTTATTTTTTCATTAGATATTATGATAATTCTATGAGGACCGAAAGATTTGCTGAGATTATACGATTCATTATTTTATAAGATAACGTTCGTACTAGAGAAATTATTTTCAAGTCGAATAAAATAAGAACGTACACCTCACCTTGGATTTAATTACTGCCAATGAATAGTAATTACCGATTTCTTATCAGTGAAATGTGAACCAGTTAATTAGATTTTTATAGCATAGCAAATATTGTTTCCTTTCTAACAACGACTCCGTGGCGCAACGGTAGCGCGTCTGACTCCAGATCAGAAGGTTGCGTGTTCAAATCACGTCGGGGACAGAGATCAAACATTTTTTTATTTTTTTTCTTCTATTAAGGTTAAACGAAACGTGATACGCGCGCACAGATGTCGGTAATTCAATATTTTAGAAAAAAAATATCTTAGAACTTAAAGATTTTAAATATGGAGGTGAATTGTTTGTAGGCGGGTGTACATACGGAGTATTATTTTTATAAAATTCTTGAAGCACTTGAACTTTAAATCTTCAGTAACGTACCTGTCTAACTTCTACAAGGGTAAATAATGCCCACGACCGTGAGACTTACAATTGATATTTGGCACCATGATGCATTTTAATGTATACCTTTTTGTCTAGGGTTCATACATTCATGTGTAGAAATAAGTGCAATGAGATATAATATTCGCTGGGAGCTGGGAGTCGTATGAGCTGGTGTATGAACTGAGGGTCGTATAAGCTGTGAGTCGTGAGAGCCACAGCCGGCTCTTAATATGTGCCGGCTCTTAAATGAGACGCCGTTCAATTGAGTCGTACTTTGAAGTCATTGCAAAATATTGAGCTGGTACCGTAACTGCCGCTCTTAACAAAATGAGTCATGACCTTAGACTATATTTTATACGATCTGAATTCATGACCCATCGCTAGTATAGAGACTCCCGGACCCATTTTCAAATTTGTAAACCGTGACCTAACACATTCATGTAAGTTTGAAAAAAAAACAGTTTATTGTTTGTCGTTGTCAATTTGAGTTACTTGAAAAACCTTTCTTCGGGATCCAGGATCAGGATCCCTGAGGCGGCTACCCAGACTTCTCAGACAGTCCATAGGCCACTTCTCCTATAAACGACAAGTTTTGAAATTTTTTTGAGTATTAAATTAGACATGCTATATAAATATTCTTCTCCCTCAAAATTCAGTGTGTATTTTTGAAAGTTAATTGTGGTAAAGCTTCTTTTAATTAAACTAGACACAAAATGAGGCTATAAACATTCCTTAACTCACACTGTCATAAAACCTAAACTTGCCAGGGTTAAATTATATTTTCTTGGAACCAGTTCTTTTGAGCCGTTTCCCGCCTTATTTAAGAAAACCGGCCTCGTGTATTTCTTTTTTATGAAAGTTTAACTGAAAAAGTTACAAGTTCGTTTAACGGAAGTGCTTCCGAAGGAAGAGCAACTCAAAGAAAAACAGGAATTGTATAACAAAAATAACAAGCTAAAGGTTGACGTGAATTGCGAAGTCTTTTGACTTAAGAAATAAACAAATGTATCAACTCAAATAAAGGAAGAGATTAAATTAAATGTATCAACTCAAACGAAAGAAGAGATTAATTAATTGGACTTCGTGAAATGAAATTGCTTACCGTCAATTTGAATAATGTGGATTATATTTTCAGTTTTGGAAACTAGATACGTTTGTAGTTCAAAGTTATGTAAACTAGATACGTTTGTAGTTCAAAGTTATGTATGAACAATATACCTGGATTTACCTTTTTTAAGTAGATAAGGGTTAAATTAAGGGCGAGAGGGACGTCGGAGAGTTATTATTTATTAATTCAAAATATTGATAGTATTATTACGCAATACGATAAACCTAATGTTGTTAAATAGAAAAATATTTAATTAATATTTTATAAATTTACATAGGCTTAGTATTTATCAAAATCTAATCAGAAATATTACTTTTTCTGACCGTCCCATTGTATGTTTTACAAAATATTTAAAATACGAATATGATTTTTACAGTGGAGAAAGGTATTTTTAATCCTTTATCGGTGCGTTTTTGTAAATAAACATAACCAAAGATTTGTAATCCGCATTACAAAAAAAAACATTAAAGTTACGTATTGTTCAGAAAAAAAACTAAACCACACACTGTTCTTTTTTTAATTTATCTTATCGACAAGTTACAGAAAAACCTTCACAGTATTTTTTAAGGATATTCAACTTTTTAAATGTTTTTCTAAAACATGCGTAGAACGGTCAGAAATGTGTAATATTTCTGATTATCTTTTTTATAAATGCTAAGCCAATACAAATTTAAAAAAAAAACGTAATAAATATTTTTCTCTTTAAAAACACCATCTTTATCGTATTACATAATAATACTATCATTATTTTGAATTAATAAATAATAACTCTCCGACGTCCCTCTCCACGTTAATAAATAATAACTCTCCGACGCCCCTCCCCCCGTTAATATGGGTGAATTATGTGGGTGACTGATTCCAAGTAATTTATTACAGACAACATCATCTTATTGTAACATTTATAGCACAAGTTAACTTAAGCGGCTTCGTTCAACATCTTTTACCTGAAATCTCAACAAAACTGATCTTAATGATACAAAAAAAGATTTTCTGGAAGTATTGAGGAAACCTTCTGAATTTTTATTATTAACCTATTTTACTTATAAAAAAACAAATGATCTTCATTAAGTACCCAATTTCAAAAAAATATTTACTTACAAAATTTGATAATATATTATTGAAATACCGGCCATAAGAGGTTTAACGCCCGCAACACGGTATCATTTTTACATACATTAATAAACCCTACACCACAATTTACACATCTGCTCTAATGGTGGACACTGTAACGCTGTTCGAAACGTTAGCCACGGGAGAACGAAGCGCAACACGGCAAAATATCACAAAAACTCATCAAGAAAATTCTTTTGGCCGTGAAAACCTATATATATATGTGTGTGTTGTAAATAGTTTACGCACTGGGCAGTCAATTTAAGTATGAATATACAATATACGTATTTTATAAAATATACCTATGGCATTTTTTTGTGTTATTTTGCCTACTTCAATTAAGAGGAACAGCTACGCGGCCTGTTTAATACAAAACTTTATTTTGGATTTGAGGCCAAAATACTCACCTAAACCTAATTTTTTTTTTCGTCAAAGGTATATTAAATATCTAGTAAGGATGAGAAGTAATTGATTAATTTTTTTTTACATTATGAAAAGGAGGCCATTAAAGAAATTGATTTTTCGCGATTTTAGAGGCACCTTTAACAATTATTTGGGGGCTAACGGTGATGTAAAAAAAAGTTTTACCCCGTCTGCTTTGAAAATATAATGAAAAATAAAATAAAAAATATTAAAATAAGCATTATGGTGAACTATAAATTAAATTAGAAACAACCAGATTACATATGAACACAAATTTTCCGTACATAATTTAAAATATACACCCGAAATAAACGTTTTTTTTTTATTAAATGTTTTGTTTTCATATTTTAATTTACATAGCAAATATATATTTTTTTAATTTAATAAACCCGCAAATTATTTTCTAAGTTGCCTCTAAAATTATGATTTTTTTTTTCATGTCGTATACTTCATAATTTAAAACAAACATAAATCAAATACTTCTCATACGTACTAGATATTTACTAAACCTTTATTTTTAAAAAAATGTATCATTCAGTTTGGATGGGTATTTTGGACTCAAATCCAAAATTAAGTTCTATATGAAACAGGCAGCGCTGCCTTTCCTCTCAAGACACATTAAATACCGTATCTGTATACAATATTTAAGTGTTACAAATTCCTCGGCACGCTTTAAATTCAAAATAAGAGTTTTATTAAAATGCATGTTTTAAGTTTCGTTATGTACCGTTTTGACAAAATAATCCGAAATATCCCTTGTTGAAGTTTATAACTCATTATTATTATTTTTTCAAATTTTAATGTAAATGAAATTTAATGATGTTATTATCAAGTTCTGCAAGCATTTCTTTATTTTTTTTATTATTGTGACAGCATTCGTTGAGACAATTTATTTATATGATTCTTTTTACTCCTCACCCATTTTCAATTGATTTATTACCGGTGAAACCGATTTACTGAGAAAATAATTGTAACAATAGATTTTCTATTCTTATTATTGAATATATAATGTTTTTATGATTAAGAGTGATTTTGTATAAAACACTATTTAATGAATAAATGTTGATATATGTCAGAGATGGGCAAACTTTTTAAGGAAAGGGCCAGATAAAATAAAAAATTATCTAGGCGGGCCGGAAAAAAAAATTAATAAAATAATTTTACATATAAATAATACATAATAAAATAATAACTAATATTAGATGCAATAATATCGTACTTAAAACACAATGAGAAGGAAACCGTTAAGTATTCTATTCTATCTACGTAGAAAATACATTTTGTTCAATTGGTAAATTGTGGTAGGGTTATTCAAAACAATGTCGCGGGCCGGACTTGCCCACACGCGGGCCGGACTTGGCCCGCGGGCCGTACTTTGCCCATCACTGATATATGTACAAAATAACTCTGAAACATTTAATTGAAAAAGGTGCCACATAGTGATGTTACCGCGATTGAAGAAGTAAATATATTGCATTTCCCGCAGGGATAAGCAGATAAGATAGAACGCTACACAACTCTTTCTTGGCTCTACTACTGTTACTTGCTTCTTTAATTCATATATCTTCGCCTGAATGCTCTTCTGTTATTACGACCCATGATACAAGTATTTTAGCATTACGAGCATGTTCTCTATGTTTCCTCCCTCCTACAACTAGGTTGTTTTTTTTTTCATCCAAATTTCATCCATCCAAATTTTAAAGGAGTGAGAGTAAGTTAAATCATATAAATAAGTCGTCACAATGTGGATTAACCACAGTTTTAAAATGACCTTAAACACCGAAACACCTGTCACGATAATAACAACTAAAAATACTTGCAGAACTTAATAATAACATTATTAAATTTGATTTACATTAAATTAAAAAAAAAATTAAATGGCGTTCTACGAATTAAACAAAAAAACAATTAATACAACTAGGTATCTTCACAACTCAGTTTCGCTCATTCCTATCCTTCAAAATACCCTTGGCACAGCACCCCAAAAGATGACATTAGTCTTGAGGGAAATTATTTCCTAACTAAAAAAATCCTTATGTTTGACAGTTGATCACAATTTTATCAAAAACTCCAAAGGGCCGAGAATCGACCGTTCAAATATAAAATGGCACTGATCTTTAATCAAATGTAATGGCGGTTAAAGCATCCCAAGCCTAGAAAGTCCCAACCCAATTCTGTTTATTAAACAAAGAAGCGTTTGAAATAGAATAATATTTGAATTAATTCAACATCAATTAATTCGTTCATATTCTCGTCCATGTTAGTGCGACTAACTAATCGCGGCATTAAGGCGACGAAAACCTCTAACGAGCTGGTTGGTAACAACTGCTAACTGCTAACCCGCTGACCTATTAACTTATCTCTTGGAAAGTTGGTAATTGAGTGGGCAAGTTGACATTAACTTTGTTTTTTTTCTGCACATCTTCACAGTTACCTGCTACTAGATATGTAACTTCTTCTTCTTCGTATGGTGGAGGAGAGTTGGTGAAGGTCATAGTGGGATGCTGAGGTTATTCAACCAGTCAACGGCATCGGGAGTCATTTAGTTCAGCACAGATGTGCCCCATAGAGAAACTGTTGAAAGTAGTGGTGGGCGAAGCTGCTCGCTTTAGTGAGCCGGATCACTAAATCAGCTCTTTGTACTCGTAATGTACCGGTTCGGTGATCCGAATCGATTGAACGACGAATCGCGTCCCCCCTCTCCCTCGCTCCCTTGGCCATCCTAAATACGTCTTTAAGACGCTCTTACACGACACTTTTTTCGTCTAGTTTTCATGTGGATTGTCTTTGCAGAGAGCTGATTTAGTGATCCGGCTCACTGTACCGAGCCGTTTCGCCCACCACTATATTCGAAAGGGACATTCTTCTACGATGTGATCTGTTGTTTGAATATGTCCACATTTAATTCGAACTTTGTAATTAATTTAATTACAAAGTTCGGAATCGTTTAGACCAGTGTTTCCCACGGTGGGGAATAACGCCTCAGAGGTATGATTCCACGTATAAAGGGGAATACTCATCGGTCATACAAAAAAATGCCTAAGATGTACAATATTGATGCCAGTGGGGCATCTGACTTTTGAAAAGACTACGGTGGGGCATGGCATAAAGAAGGCTGGGAAACACTGCTTTAGACCCTATTTATGCATCATATACGCACAACGGCTCTGACTGACTGGAGAGAGAACCCTGGCAATTTAATAGTAGGGTCTACGACAAAGTGCTTGTATAACTAACTAACAATCACGCCGTTTCCCCGCAGGAGTAAGCAGAGAGGAAGGACCACTACACAACTCCGCCTTGGCACTCTCTCCTTGCTTCATTCACATTCACAAATAGTTTCATGCGTACTCTTCTGCCATGCAGACTCTCGACATGGCCAGACTTTGATTTGAAGCATTTGATCCACAAGATTGTGCCATATCTTCCTCGGCCCTCGATAAGTATGATTAATTATATGACATGTATAAGCAATTTTTCATCCTTCACTCAACATCACAAACATAGATCAACCGTCGAGTGGTGGATACTCTCAGTATCGCCCTGGTGAAAGACCACCATTCAAAATTAAAACGTTGCTTGAGATAGCTTTAGCCGACTTTGATGACCAGATCTCAATAGTTGGGTCCTTCTTCACCTTCCTCTACCCCATCTCCTTCCCTATCCCAAACCCTTTAGTCTCACAATAGTCCCCATTTGAAGATTGCATAGTCTCGCTGGCTCTGGTTAGCAGAGAGCACTTGAAACTCTTGTGCGGTATTCACATTTTTTTAAAAAAGAACGCATTGCATACATGTATACGAATTTTGAATTTAATCACACATTCCCAGGTTACGACCAAATTAACAATATTTCAGTTCCCCTTATCCCATTGCCAAAATTATTAGCAAAAAATATTGTTTGTGTAATGATGGAGGACTTAAAGATTGAACCCGCGGCATCTTGATGGGTACCAGATTATTTGAATCACTCGGCTGCTAACAGGACTATTTAATTTTATTAATTAGAGGATTTGTTACTCATAAGTTATTTACAGTTTTTCAAATGTATCTGGAACTATATGTAACCCATCTGTAATCTAGGTACAAGCGAGTGTTTGTAATGCTCAGTCCTGGTGTTGTTACACTTAAACACGATTTTGGAACGAGTTTCTCTCATAGTTATATGAAATTGAATGAGGTTAATTAAATCAGGGCTGTCTATACTACAATTTACAATTTTGAACATAAATATCAAGTCGGAAATAATTCTTTGATCTGAGAGATTTGGTAAATTTAGTTCATTCATCGAATAATTATGGTTAATGTTTTCAATGGGAATACCGATTTTATAATTAATGTATCTTGGGAATTTATGTTGAATTTGTGTTTTAAAAAGTGGGGACCAGATTGAGGAGTTATATTCAACTTGACTTCGAACAAAAGATTTATACAAAGTTTTCAAGCTTAAAATATTCCTAAATCCCCTGGAATTTCTAAGAACGAAGCCAAGTATTTTCATTCCCTTATTTTTAATAACATTTATGTGGGATATAAAGTTTAATTTACAGTCGAAAATTATGGCCAAGTCATTAATTTTATCGACAGAGATAAGGGTTAAGTTTTTAAGTTCATATGGATAAAATAATTGGGTGACTTATTTTGTAAAATCCTATTGAATGACACTTATTTATGTTTAGATAAAGTTTATCAATTTTTACAATCTAAAGCGGTTTTAATGTTTTTAAATATTTTTAAATCGTCTGCAAAAAGTAATTTATGTTTATGAACAGTAAAAACAAAGTTGGGCCTAAATGAGACCCTTGTGGTACACCACCGGTAGCTATAATATTGGTTCGAGAAAAAACAAATAAATTTTTACTGCTAGATAGATAGCTAGCGAACCAGTCTAATAGTTTTTCATCAATACCGAGCTTACGTAGTTTGACTAGGAGAATTTTATGATATCCTTTGTCAAAGGCCTTAATAGAGTCCGTATATATGGAATCGACTTGAGTTCTGTTAGCTAATGCGTTCGATATATAGTTTTCATATAAGGAGAGATTTTTCAAAGTTGATCTGTTGATTCGAAACAATTAGATGGCTAATAAATGGGGAAATTTTATCTAGTAATAGTTTTTCAAAAAGTTTCGGTATTATGGATAGCTTACATATTGATCTATAGTTAGTCTATAGAGAACACTTTGTACAAATTGGTAAAAAAACAGCAAAACTCTACCAATTACGTATGGTGTCCACCAAGGAAGCATATTAGGATCAATACTATTTCTCGTTTATATAAATAGTCTTATGAATCTTTCTATCAAAGGAGACATAATTAACTTTGCAGATGATTCTGTTATTATTTTTATGAACAATATTGGACAGATATCTTCAAAGAGGCAGATAATGGTATTTGTATTTCAAAACTGGTGAAAAGTAAACTCGCTTACATTTTAAGACAAATATTCCCTGGTTACGAATAACCTGACAATATTTGAAAATCTCCTACTACCATCACAGTAAGCGGAAGATGTTGCTTGTGTTGTAAATGGAGGATTAAGCCAGGCGAGAAATTGAACTCACGATGCCTGGGTGAGACCCAAACGCGATGCCAACTCAGCCACTGACCGGTCAATAAATGTCAGTAAAACTAAATATCTAACATTCTCAATAAACAAAAGAGGCCAGCCAACGAATGAACGCACACTCAAATTATATGAGTGTCAAAACAATTTACCTTGTTACACTTGTCCGCATATAACCAAAGCAAAAAATATTAGATATCTTGGGATCGTAATTGATGATAAACTCCGCTGGGATTTACACACTAACGGAATTTCAAAAAAGCTAAAACTCATTTACTTCTTCAAAAAATTACGTAATATCTTGTCAATCAAGGATCTAAATACAGTATATCATGCTTTATGCCACTCTCATTGGGAATATGGAATTTGCTTCAAATTACATAAAACCAGTAAATACAACTCAGAAATACATCATAAAGACCATTCTAAAGGTCCCCATAAGAACGTCAACAACGGAAAATTTTAAACATTTCGACGCTCCAATTATTCAAAAATCTTTGCCAAAAATGTTCTAGTTCATCATCTTAAAAAGGACAAACTGGCTATGACTCCTCATAATCGGAATCAGCAAAGCAACTGGACAAGCTAAATATACCTAAGTGTAATACTATTTTTGGACAAAATAGCTCTGAATTTTTGCCGGTAAAATTATACAACAAACTCCCACTTAGTATCAAACAAAGTAATTCAATCAATAATTGCATTAAGTCCAGCAAAACTTGGATAAAGGAATTAACAGAAGAAGAACTGACTAGTATTCTTAAAACAACGTCTTAGAAATTACCGGAAATACCCTACCCAAACCTTGAAGTTGAAATATAGAAGTATTAATTGTTTTTGTGTTTAATTCGTAGAACTCCATTAATTTTTTTTTTTTTAAGTTTAATGTAAATCAAATTTAATAATGTTATTATTAAGTTCTGCAAGTATTTTTAGTTTTTATTATTGTGACAGCTGTTTCGGCGTTTCAAATTCTGGTCAATCCACATTGCGATGACTTATTTACATGATTTAATTTACTCCCACTGCTAATGATTCATTATACAATTAGAAATTAACAAACGAACGAATGATCCTAATATAACATTAATTAATAAAGTAAGGAAAATTATAAACTCACCGCTTCTCAGTATTTTCACATTATCAAAACAATACAACACATTTAAATAAATCAATTAAGACAACATTGTCAGTTAAATACGAGTAAACACATTATAAATGTGAAAACCTCTTTTAATTGTTTTCTAACTAAATCGGTTTTACCGATAATATATCATTAGGAGTGGTAGTAAATTAACTCACATAAATAAGTCATCACAATGTGGATTAACCACAGTTTTAAAATGGCCTTAAACGCCGAAACAGCTGTCACAATAATAAAAACTAAAAATACTTGCGGAACTTAATAATAACATTAATAAATTTGATTTACATTAAATTTTAAAAAATATATAGAAGTCGCTGAAACCCCTTTATTCAAAACGTAGTTTACCTCAGCACAGGATCTCCTAGTGAGGAGGACTATGAAAAAATTTATTTAATATATGTCTATTTTTTATACTTATACCTTACCTTAAAATGCCAAAATTATACAGAAATTAATAAAAATAAGAAAAACGTAAAAGTCAGTTATATCACATTCATTTCCCTTTTTGAATATAGGTGTCAGATACTAACGTTTCCAAATGATAGGGAAGCAACCTGTGTTACGATATTGATTAAACAATTAACAAACAAATTAACGACTTCGTTATAGACACATATGAAGTAGTCAGCGAAATAGTTAACCTTTACTTTCATATCAGTACTACTCTTTTCTTTGAAGCACATTGAGATGGGTAATTTTTTTTTTTAGGGAGTTAATATGATTGAAAAAGTTTTGTTTGTTAGAGGGAATAGATTTTTCGATTCCATTAATATAATTAAAATACGATTTTTGGACAGTTTTTTACATTGAGTTCTAGAGTTGTGAAAAGACTTATTGTCATTAAGGGAGTTCGATTCTTTATAGTATTTGTGTGCAACTTTTTTACAGATAACTAGGTTAATTAACGCGCCGCTGAACCATTTCGGGAACTTCGATTCTTTGAAGTGGAAAAGCTGTATAAAATGTTCAATAACCCTACTAATAATTGATGTAGCGGATCTATTTAAATGCACGGAAGATAAGTACAAGAAGGCTATACTATCATATGTCTTATACGTAAGCATATCTTTTACTTTTATATCCTTCATGAACTTTTATTATTTATATACTCTCTGATATCATTGTCCAACCTAATACCACATTTAAAGGTTTCCTTTTTTTATTATTTGTGCTATATTCTCATGCTTGTTTAACTGTGATATGTAATTATTGTTTGTGGTATATTTGTATCGTTTATATTAAATAAATAAATTTTGAAAGAGGTTTACTTGTGCGTCCCTAACAGCTGTACTCTTGGATGATCGCATGTACTATTTTATGCTCCAAAAGTGAGAACTTCTGCTCGATCGATAACTTAACAATATCGGATCGATGGACTCAACTGACGACGATTTTATATCGATTTCCAGAGCACAGTTGCGCTCATTAAGCGTGTGGATAGCCAAAACCGATGTTAACACCGACATAATTGAGATATCGCCCTACGATTGCAACACTGGCGGGTATTGTCTATGGATCGGCATTCCTAAACGTCAAATGTACGTACGAATAAGTTGAAAATGTCGAATGAATGTTAACAGAAATATCATAACAATATTAAATACTCACTTCACTATACATTGACATTAAAAAGACAGTTAATTGGATGAGGTCTTTAGCCAAATTCGCGATATTCTGAACAACTTCCTGTCTTTCGTTTCTCCAAGCTCGAAGGCGTTCAATTGATCGCTTATACAACGTCTTTCAATTCTACGAGCTTCATTAGTTTGCCTCCGTTCATTAATAAACCAGTAATTTTGCACAACGAACGACATTATTAAAAAAAGTAGTGTGTATTGACACTTAAATGAAGCTTACCTGACACCCAAGAGGCCACGCTAAATCTGGCAAGTTTTGTCTATCGGTTGTCAGGATATTTTTAATCAATTGTTGACCGTGCCCGCAAATACAGCCTAACACCGCCTCATGACCATAGGTGACGGATTTAGTCAATATCGGATTGATAGAGTTTTATCGGTCGAACGTGCCAAGACCCCAGAACGCGCTGATGAACAGTGGTGCTGCGTTGATCGTTGATATTTATAACGTAACTAACAGACAGTTTACCGAGTATCTTTCGATGCATGTCACAAATAACCGTAAAGCTGTCAACGTGACCCTTGTATATTTTTGCTTTGTTGTGTTTTCCCATCAACCTTTTAAAATTATTTATAATCACAAATCTTGCTTGTACTACTTGTTAATGTATATGTCGTACCATTTCTTTTTTCAGTACTTTTTTGTTCTATATTTAAAAAATTTGGTGAACAACCGTTTTATTACGACCATGAAAACATATAAATTAGTTATAAGTTGTTATTACAGCTTGACACAGCAAACTTCGCAGGTGGCCAAAAGAGGAACTAACCAACAAACGGACTGTTTTTAAAAATCAATAGTTTTCTTTTTTTTATATGAATACCGCACAAAAGTCTCAACTGCTCCGAACCCTCTGGAACTAGTGAGACTATGGCATCCCCAATTGGGGAATGTTGTGAGGCTGAAGGTATTGGGGAGGGGAAGGAGAAGGGGAAGAGGAAGGTGGTGAAAATACCTGGCTATTCAGATCTGGCTACCAAACACGGCGAAAAGCCATTACAAGCAACGTTTCATTTAATTACTCACCTACTTTCATCAAATATTTTTAATTGATGATTGTGTTTTTAATTTGTTCTACTTTCTTATTATTTGACTATTCCTGTCATTATTTTTAGTAGGTAAATTGTTTATCGGAGGACTGTAACTTTGCTTCTAAAACATGTAGATATTTTCATGTTAAATACAGTGGTTTTAAAAAAAGTAATTGTTATTAATATATTACCTTGATTTAGTTTAGTTTCTAATCGTTTTTTGTTATTTACTGTTCCAAAAAGTATTGTAAAACACCTCTCGTTTCGTTTTAGTGATCTCCAGATTGATCCCATTGCTCCATGTCAATGCAGAAAAATTTCGCTTTGTTCTTATACACAATTGTGAACTGTCTTGTTGATTCGTCATATATGTAGAAAGGATTGCATTTCATTGCTCCATATTATCAGTTTAGAATACCACAATGTAAATCAAAATACCCGTAAAATTCTTTAAGAGGAACGGCTGCGCGTCCCGTTTCATACAGAACTTAATTTAGATTTAATGCCAAAATACTCACACAAACCGAATTTTTTTTGTATATGAATACCGCACAAGAGCCCCAACTGCTCCCAACCGTCTGGAGCCAGTGAGACTATGGCATTCCCAATTAGGGAATGTTGTGAGGCTGAAGGTATTGTGGATGGGAAGGAGAAGGGGAAGAGGGAAGTGAGGAAATACCTGGATATTCAGATCTGGCTACCAAACACGGCGAAAAGCCATTACAAGCAACGTTTCAATTCTGGATGGTGGTCTTTGTATATAAAATGTCTACAGTGGCGACGCAAGGTTGAGTGTGTCCATTTGTAAATAGGTATTTAACGTGTAATAAGGTAAATTGTAAGTGTTAATAATTGGGGGCTAGAGATTACAATGGTGTTAATTACCTTTTTTGCCTGAAACCATGTTAAATGTACGAGTACGCACCAATATTCTAGAAAAGTGCCAAATGCATTCAGTTTAAAATGTAGCAACAGTTTTGTCCGATATATGATATATATCGCGCCGTGGTAATTCAACGCTTTATTCCTTTACGATGGTGTCACCTGTCAATTTTGACATATATCTGTCTTATACTCTAGGTTGCTTTGTTTTATGTAAAAATTAAAGCGTGAAAAGTGCATCCTGATGTTCCTGTGTCCTACACATTTTATAAACGAATTTTCTCAGAAAGGTTTGTGTTTTAAGCTGCCCGACGGCAGATTATTTAGAAACCTAAGATCATAAGGCTTACTAAACAAATATTTGTACATAATCATCTAATCATAATTAACTTATATTTAATATGCAATGTGAATATTTTATGCTTTATTGCATAATTAACACCATTTTAATAAAAATTATTTCTCTCATTTACACCATTCTAAGTAAATGACTCTACACTTAAGAGGAACGGCTGCGCGGCCTGTTTCATACAAAACAGAATTTTGGATTTAAGATCAAAATTCTCACCCATACCGAATAATCTAGTACGGATTAGAAGTTTTTTTAATTATTAAATATGGGCCATTAAATAAATCGATTTTTCACGATTTTAGAAATTATTTGGTTATTAATAATGGTGATAAAAAACATTGCCCCGTCTATTAGGAAAATATGATGAATTAAAAAGTATTAAAATCAGCATTATGATGGGCTTAAATTTATGTTGTAACACAAATTTTTCGTGCATAATTTAAAATATCAACCCAAAAAAAAATTTTTTATTATTTTTTTTTAAATTTTACTTAATGTAATCATTTTCACAAATATGAAAATTTAAAAAAAAAACCTTTTACCGGCAAATATTTTCCGAAGTTGTTTCTAAACTCCGCACTATATAGTAAATATTTAGTGCGGAGGTTAGAGATAAAGGCATAGCCTTTAATTTTTTTTAAAAAATTAAAAAAAGATCATTCGGTTTGAGTGGGTATTTTGACCTCAAATTCAAAATTAAGTTTTGTTCGAAACAGGCCGCGCAGCCGTTCCTCTTCTTTAAATGTTTCTCTAAAGGCTTGTGTCATAATTTTTTTTTATTTTAACTCTAATTAATTTACACAAAATTATGAATAATACATAATATACGTTCATACCTTTTTATTTCAACAATTTTTTTTTTAACATACATGTTTTATGCTTCAATTACTTAGAACCTTTGTAATTTCATTTGTATCATTTGTAAAACACTCTTTAGATGTTCTTTTACCAAAATGGCGCTATACATATGATCCAAATCTCATCATTATTATTATGACGATCGATTTATAATATTTCTGTTGGCGACGGACAGCCGGTTAATTTTGTGACCATGGTTATAGTCAGTTTTTTTTTATGAATACATATAACTTAACCATTTCATATTTGAGAACCTTCACAAACGAAGAAAATTAATTGATTTGACTATGTTTTACAAAATTGTTAATAATCTGGTTGATGGTAACTTAGCAAGTAAGATCACACTATACGTTAGACCCAGACGTACAAGAAATTTTTATTTGTTCTGGACAGACATGCACCTGAATAATATGGGAAATCACAATTTTATACCAAAAACGTCAAGATGGAACAAGTAATTTATTTGAGTAGTTGAATAGTCATAATTCTATGTACAGTTATTTTTCTATGAATAGTTAATAAATACTCATGGTTATAACTGTGTGAATAGTTTTACTACAGCCGGTATTTCAGTTTCATTTTTAGCTCGCTATCGAAGATACCTTTAGATTACAATTAAAAGAAATAAAATAAAAACTTTTTTAAACCACTTTTTTATACGCCGACCAGTGTCGGGACAACCGAAGGGACGGTTGTCCCAACATCGGTCGGAGTATAAAATAAATAAAATAAATCTGCTGAGAGAAGGAACAGAAATCCAAGCAGTTAAACTACTAAATAAAACCGTTCCTTTTGAAACCTCATTTCCTTGAGAGATCGCGCCTCACCTTAATAACAGTAATAAATCCTTTTTACCTCTTTTCATTCACCCTTAGTGTTATTATTCATTATCATCTTAACCGAGATGATCACAAGGCAATTTAAAAAGAGAACCTACCCAGATCCTTGAGGTAGCCCGCAGCCCCTGGAAGAAAGCCTAAATCAGTATTCTTAAAACGTTCCCTTGATTGCTTCGGGGTGATCTTTTAATTATACGACTGTGGGAGTAGGAGAGGGTGTGTACCGTTCCTACTGTAATTCACATCGTGGAAATAGGGTATTTTCACCCGGGTTTAATTTCAGGCACGGGTTTTTCTTATTCACTTAAGAAGAATTAGAGTGATGTTTACTTTTGGTTCATTTTGAATAATTTGTTTACTTTCCTAATGTTTCAGCTAACGATTCACTAGTCGATTTACTCGAACTTCAATATTGTTCTTCTGAGACTCGGTTTTAGAGATTTTTAATATAAATAAGTGTCATTCGAACGATTCCCTACGAAAACCAATTTTAGAGTAAATATAAAATATACGGTCAGCTTTAAATATATGTAGGTTTTATTATAATATGTATATATGTAGGTATTATAATAATACGTACATATATTCGCAATTTACCGTGTACATTATATGTTTACGCTAAAATTAAAAATACAATAATACTGCTATTACCCACTCGAACGAATTAAAAAAAAAGCCTTGAGCGACAGACATTTCTAAGCATTCGGTTTCGTATTTGGCTGAGATTTTTCTAAAAATCCTACCTCAGAATATTAATAATGGAACATATAAACTGGTTTCTGTGGTTTAAAGCAAATTAATCCACCTATATTTCACTGTTTGTCCCACAGTTTTATTTTTTATAATTTCGTTATTTTTAAATCGCAAAAGATAAAAACGCGTTTTTGTATGTTTGTTACCAAAAATTGGCCTACGTTGAACTTATATGGGGCAGTATTGAATATTATTATTTTTGATGTTGTCTACAGCCTACTGGAAATTTCTATAGCCACAGACATTTAAAAAAATGCAGTTTTTGACGTATAAACAGATGTAAAATTCTTGGTAAGAATTTTTTTTTTAATTTTGGTTCGCGGACTGTCAAAATTGAATACTCTGAATTCGGATATTTATTACATTTAACGTACATTATATTAAAATATATATATACCTAAATAAAAAATCGAAGAACACCCAAAAACGTGACTAACCTTTCCAGATGTCAAAAACAAACCACTGATCCAAAATGGCTGATAATGCTAACATATGATAAACATATGTGTACCAACATAACAAAAAAAAATGATAATCGAATGTACATAGCCCGCGAAAAATCAAAATTCACCTTTTCTTTTGAACACACCTCGTATATTAATATCAATATGTGTTAATATTTGTAAATATGTTTAATGATTTAAAAATGTCATGACATGACTTTAATTAAACGGAGAATTCAATTACAAGCACATTGATATATAACATGTAACAGAAATCGTATAAAAATAAATGCTTGGGTCATTTTTTACGAGAGCGGTCAATCGTTGGGATACACATTTTAAAAAATGGCATCTAGAATCTGATAAAAATATTTTTCATATTTGCATTAGAGGCGTATTTTGGTATTAATAGTTCAAAATAAATTCATTTTAATTCGCAAAAATTACCTACCGACATCTACCCAAATTTGGGTAGCTGTGGCTCGAGTCTTTAAATTGCTGTTAAAAAATAATTTAAAATTACGAACAATTTCCGAATACGTAGAAATATTTTTTTTATTGTGCCTTTATTGTATTTCATAACATTAACTCCCAATAAAAAGCCATGAGGTTTCTTTTGATCACTCTTCATCAAAAAATTTATCGGATAGTGGAACGGTGACAAGTCTGTGGACCATGGAGTGTAAGGCGGAATGTTTATGGGAGGCAGGGTGGTTAGAGGAATTATTGATCACTGTGTCTGTAAAGGTGGGTTTTCTGTAGATATTGAAATTGAATTTATTATTTATAATGGATAGAGGGAGGTCAAGGAAAATTAGAGTAAAGGTAATTCCTCTAACCACCCTGCCTCCCATAAACATTCCGCCTTCCACTCCATGGTCCACAGACTTGTCACCGTTCCACTATCCGTTAAAAATTTTGGCGAACAGTTATCAACTATAAAATCTATTGCTTCATATAATGGATACGACAGTAATTTAATTGATAGAATCCTTAACAAAAAAATACGACGTCTATCCACAAACAATTTTTTGTATAACTGCACGCCTACTTTTTATTATTTTTATATGAATACAGCACAAGAGTCCCAACTGCTCCCAACCGTCATTCCAGCCAGTGAGACTATGGCATTCCCGATTGAGGAACGCTGTGAGGCTGAAAGTATTGGGGAGGGGAAGGAGAAGGGGAAGAGGGAGGTGGGGAAGAGAAGGAGGGGTGGACTTCTAAAAACACTAATAATAATCAATGCCATGGATGGCGCCGAATTCTATATATTAATAATTTTTCATCGCTCAGTACTACTAATTATGTAATGATTATCCTTCCTTTTAAATAGGTAAAACCGCCCGTAATTTTAATGTTAGAATCAAAGAACACATGTTTAAATAGTCTAGGTTTTTCGGAATTTACGGAACATTTGATAAGCTCTATTTACTCTTTTGACCAAACTACGGAAACAAATATTCTACCCAAAAATGGAATAGGCCTACGGCTAAACAACTTAGAAGCCCTTGAAATAAATAAAAAAATCAGTAAAAAATGATAATAGCCATCTACTAAATAAACAAAAAAATTTAACTTATAGTCCCATTTTAGACCTATTTCCGTTCCCCTCCAACTCTCCCTCCCCTCAAACAAGCCGCCACTGTAATTGTCGTTCTGCTACCTTCTTTGTCTTTCATGGTTTTTCCCATCGTACATGTAATAAGGTATTTGGTATTGTTTGTTTTTATTGTTATATTGTTGTCTCCCTCTTAATATTGTTTTTCTCTTTCCCCGTTTTCACCATATATATACAGCACACTCCTGTTATTTCATTAGTATGTTCTATGTCCTGAAGACGAATCGGCAGAATCGAAACTAGTCGACAAATAAAAAATAAAAGTGGATTAAAAACAAAGTGTCTTGTTATTTAATACATCATGTCAATCGACAATGTGTTTGCTTATTCTGAAAATCTAATTAAAGTATGTTTTACTGTTTACTTAATTGTTTAAATATAAGTACTTTTGGTAAAGCTTCTGCTTAAAATCTTTACGTTTGTAGTTTACGGTACATTTTTCATCAACAGATAAATTTCTAACTGTTCTGAAACGACTGTTTGCCTTCTGCGAGTTGCCTATGTTGTTCTTGATGTATTTTATTTCCAAAATTTAATGCCTGCAGTTGAAAATGCGAAGTAAGTACTCGTCTATTTATACACATTTACAGTTAAAGGCGGTATATAAAAAAGTAGCAATATGAAATAGTGAAATAAAGTTGTCAATAGAACACAATAACATTATTGACCGCTAAATATACCTATCTACCGTATGAAAAATACAAAATGCTTACCTCGAAAACTTTTATTTTATTTTTCAAGTCTTTTTAAATTAAAACTTAAAACATAATACAGGTTATCTAAAGATCTTAAGGTCCAACAAATTTGGAACATGCCTTATGACACCGAATTAATTCGAAAGTTTTTTTTTCAAAGTTACTGAAGAGAACTGGCTCTTGAGTTTGGTTTAGGACTTAAACGTGTTAATAACAATAAGAATACATAGTTAAATATAAAAAACAGTGCTATATAAATAGGGAATATTAAGTACTAGAAATTAGGTCGCAATAATGGATGTAAATATGGCTAATAATTTCAATATATATTTTTTTATTTTAATTCGGTTTTTTTTTTAATAAATATAAACATTTGATAAAAATTAATCAGATTAATAATTTCTGCATTTTATATCTCTATGTAATAAAGTATATTTTAATTGGTTACATTACCGTTTAACACGTAAGTTGGAATATAACAGAAACTTACAAAACCAAGAAATTGTGTATGTAATTATAATTCGAAGGTTTTCATTTGTTCACGAGTATTATTAATTACAAATTTAATTCTCAATCAAACAAATCTTAAATTTTTTATTTATATTTAAACCATATTTACTTATATTAATGTTGCCTACTTTCTATTACTTACGATGCATTATTTATACAGCCCTTTTTATTATGTTTAACCATTATTATATTATTAATTGTTTTTGTGTTTAATTCGGAGAACTCCATTTAATTTTTTTTTAAATTTAATTAAAATTATATTTTATCAGTTTGAAAATGGCCTTAAACGCCGAAACAACTGTCACAATAATAAAAACTAAAAAATGCTTGCAGAACTTAATAATAACATTATTAAATTTGTATTACATTAAATTAAAATATATATTATTTTTGTTACATTACTAACTATGTTTAACTCCTACACCACACTCAACAGCTACTTTTAAAATATAAATATATTACATGTTATTTTGCAATTCCGTTATTATGTTTATTTTGTAACGATATTTATAATTTAAGTAAAAAATATATAATAAATTATTAGACAATATTGTGTCCGGTATAATAATATTTGCAATGCAGTATGAATGTTTTTAAAGTGATTTATTCTTACCCTTGTCAAAACAGTAAACACCTCGATCCAACCCGATTGTTCACACACTTCACGGCAACCAATAACAATGTAAATAAATCAATCACTTAAATTATAAAATAATCAACAAACGTCGGGTTGCTATCAACAAAAGTTTCCACTTGACAGTTAAACCACAACTAAAGCTCACCCAACTTTGATTTAATTAAAACACACAACTATCGGGAGTAAAAGTAGTAGATAGTGACGCACGTATTGTTTCATTCATAGAGTACCGGCAGGCGTACGTACCAGTCCACTACCGTACTAGGAAGTGCATTTTCCGATGCACTCACGCGTGGCCGAAAATGTAACAGAAAATCATAGAAAAATCGCGAAAAACCTCGTATAAACGCGGCAAAATTTTGTCTTTGTTTTTTGGAGTGTTCTGGAATATTTGTTTTGTGTTTTGTGTGTGACTTTACGTTGCACAAGTGAATGGTAAAACACGAGTGGTGTAACAGTCAGATCTCGACTCAACTGACACCTTGTCCTGCCTCCTCGCGGTCTGAAGGCGCACTAATCAGTAATCGTTGCCTAGCGTTCGGAGGCTGTATTCCCACCCCATCCCCGCGGCCCGCCTTCCGCCGCCCCCCAGAAGAGGAGGTTTCCTCCCCTAAAAATACAGACATGAGGTACTACAGAATTAGGGCTGCGAAATAAATACTTTTAGACATTTTTTTACCACGCGGAAAATATCTAAAGAGTAGGGTGAAGCTGAAAACCATAAAATAATTGTTATTAATGCTCAAAATATTATAATTATTTGTACCGTATTTTTGTTAATTTATCACGCTATGTAAAATTAATTAAAAATGAAATACGTGAATGATTTTTTATACATAATAAAACAAACAATATATAAGGGAAATAATGCAAATAAAAAGGTACCACGGAAAAGATTTATCTTTGAATTTTGTCAAATACGTTCTTTACGGTTCTTATTATTCCGCTTAGATGTGGATATTTTCTAATAAGTTACAATTTATCAGAAACGTAGAAGCAATAATACGCTCGAAACGTAAAAATAAAATTATTATAATAATATTCTGTGTATTTTTCTGCATTCTCAAACACTCCTTCAAAAAATCTATTCCGAATGGCTCAATGCTCTTTCTATTAAGAATATATAGATTAAAGTGAGGTAAGAAGAACTAACTTTTTTGTATTTATTTTATCCACAATATCTGTAGTAGTGACGCCCTCAATTGCTAATTGCTAAATAATAAGAAAGTATAACTGATAAGTTTGCAAAATCTGCAAAGTAAAGTACGGTGTTTTTTTTTAATAAATATTGGGTAGGTAAGATAAGGTACATTAGTTACATCATGTTAAATAAAAACTCATTTGAGAAGGGTCCTGCGAAATTCAATGTGACTGCTATTCTGGAAACAATCCACAAAAAATATCGGGAAAGTGATTTCAATCGCCGTAAATTGTCATAAAAAAAACATTAATATTCATAATGCGAATTTACTGGCATTTCAGCTTATTTTCCAGTTGATTGATTAAAATTCACTAATGTTGCCTACGGGACAATTAAATTCAATTAGAATTTATACTTTGTCACCCTTGAGTCTGTAGTGCGCATGCGTCCACACATACAATACTACCCTTCCCCCTCCCACTCGTAAGGGGGATAGGGAGGAAGTGGGAGTAAAAAGGATAGAGCTATTCAAGCATCCCTTTACTGAACAAATTCAAAAAACTAAAATTTCTTCTAGTAACTGTCCACTTAATCAAAACGTCTTAAAACCTATGTGTTTAAAAATAAATGCGGTGCTTTTACGATTAGCTCTTTTCATGAGCGGTCGCGAATTATTTCCGAAGGAATTTAATATTCGTTTTTCAGTTAAGAGGTATAGTTGATGAACCTATATAAAAGGAGATAAAACTTTGAAGCATTAGTAAAAAGGGATGATGGTCATTAAAATAGTACAAACTCCAAAATGTCATTAAGTACGAATATCCCCTTTCGTAGTAGATTGCGTTTTTTTTTAATCCAGTATTAATCGTCATCTACCGAAGCCAGTGGATCTAAGGAACTCCCAAATGTGTAGTATTTATGTGTTGTGAGAAAATCTGAGAGAAGGAGTACAAGTAGAGAAAGATAGCCAAGAACCAATCTATTCAAATCTAGTTACTTTACAAAGCTCAAGGCGTTTAACAACATACCTACTCTAAATATCAATCTATCAGTAGGCTATACTAAAGGCTGGGTCACAGGAAGCGAATTCGTCGCCTTTTGTTGTATCCGCTAGTAGACAGGCAAAGGGAGCTACTTAAACTGAGAAGGTAGAAGTGAGTGAAATGTCCTACATATCGAAAAGTACATGAAACGAAACAAAAATATTCAACAACTACTATCGATTAGCGACTAGCGATTTTGAACCCTCATCCTCCGAACTCAAAGTTAAAAATCTTACGGAGATCGTATAACGTTATATTAAGCATCCATGTTGTCCACATGTGCCTTATCTTATAGCTCTACGTATTATTGTTTTTTTTTAAATAATTTAAACTTTTTTTTTAATTAAACGTTATCTTTGTACCTATATTTCCTAGAAAATATGTGTTTATCGAACTAGGTTTTTAAAACCATGCAAAAGCTGGATTCTATCCATTAAAATTCACGTTTTCCTGAAAAAATATCGCCTTCTAAATATTCATGTAAACGCAAACTTTCAGATTAAACTTCACCTTATCTTTCAGCAATCATGTACAATGTATATTCCGACGGAAAAAAATATGGAGTCGAATTAAAAGTAAAGTTCCTTTACATTTACTTTGTACATCTCTCAACTCCGAGAGTTTGGTAAGCTTCGGCAAGTTCTTTAATATGATTATCCGAGACTAAACGAAAGAAATTAATGAAGAGATGAATTTTCAAAGAAAATTCAGAGGTGAAGACAAAGTTTAATGTGAAAGACGTAAATGAGGTCATTCTTAGGAATTTAGCCAGAATTAGGACACATTTCTTGAGAAATTATCCACGTAATATATTATAGTCGTAATTATTACATGACATGACACAAACGCAAATAGAAATAAAAGTATGAGAGGAGTTTTTTTTTCATTTTTATATATGAACGACATCTATAAATCTGTGTATATAAAAATCAATGTTAGTTTGTAACTTTGTTTGTTTATCCTCGGTGTCCTCGGAAATCACTGGACCCGTTTCGCTGAAAATAGCACAGTTTGTTTTTATTAGTGCCGGGAAGATTGAGAAAGTAGTTTGAATGAAATCCAATATGTAAAACTGTTGCTATAACGTTTTAAAATTAGTATGAAAAACATTGAA
Source organism: Halesus radiatus (assembly GCA_022606495.2). Taxonomy (NCBI): domain Eukaryota; kingdom Metazoa; phylum Arthropoda; class Insecta; order Trichoptera; family Limnephilidae; genus Halesus; species Halesus radiatus. The sequence continues at coordinate 12,761 of JAHDVE020000515.1, read as the reverse complement.
TATTTAGGTTAGCCCATAGATATAACACTCTGGTTAGCAACAGATTGCATATTCAAAAGAAGAAGGTTGTTTGGGTAGAATATTTTTAAAATACAAAACACGATTAGGTATCTCTTTCGGTATACCACAAGGTACTGTCATCGGTCCAATTCTTTTTATCGTATATGTAAATAAAATGTTCAACCTCCCCATAGTTGGAGACATCATATCTTATGACGGCCTCCATGGTCGAGGGGTAAGGCTCTCGACTACGAATCCGAAGGTCGCGGGTTCAAATCCCGGCGTGCGCAAGTAATTTTTATTTAATTAATTTGTGTTGTTTCACAATTAATTCATTTTAAAAATAATATGTAGTATATTTACGCACGTTCCAGAGTGGAAGATACTCCCAGTATCGCCCTGGTGAAAGACCACCATTCAGAATTGAAACGTTGCTTGAAATGGCTTTTAACCGTGTTTGGTGACCAGATCTGAATAGCCAGGTACTTCCCCCCACCTTCCTCTTCCCCTACCCAATACCTTCAGCCTCACAACATTCTCCAATTGAGAATGCCATAGTCTCACTGGCCTCAGACGTTGGGAGCAGTTTGGGACTCTTGTGCGGTATTCATATAAATTTATTTTTTTTAAAATGCAGACTACACTGTGGTGATCACAAAAGGAAAATCATGGAAGGAAACAATGAGAATAGCAAATACAAATCTCAATATACTCAAAACATGGTTCGACCAAAATTGTCTGTCACTAAATACTGACAAAACATACTTCATCCCATTCTTTTTAAAAGAAAAAAAACCTTGAAAACAATATTTGTATCAAAATCCATTCATCACAGTGTGCAAATAAAAAAGAATGCAACTATGCCAAATTTTTATCCATCAACGGCAAAAATATCATCAAGTATCTGGGTGTTTTAGTAGACAGTCAACTAAAATGGAAAGAACAAGTACAAAATACGGTAACCAGAGTAAGAAAACTCATTTACATATTTATTAGATTGAGAAACATCCTATCATCCAATATGATAAAAACAATATTTGCGCAATCTATTTTACAATATGGTATAATCGGTTGGGAGGGAACCTTTAAAACTAACCTCTTACCTATTGAAAAGATGCAGAGATTGATTTTGAAAGTCATCCTACGAAAATCATCGATATTTCCAACTACACAGCTGTTTAAATCTTTTAGAGTCCTCAGCTTAAATAAAATCTTCAAAAAGAACACATTGTTACAAATTCACAAAGACCATTTCAATTCAAAAACTTCTATAAAAATAAGTAACCGACCAAGATCACGTAGCAACTTAGAAATCCCTAAATTAAAAACTAGTGCTTATCAACTCCATTACGCCTATCAAGGTATAAAAAATTTTAATGCCCTCCCGTATAAAATCAAAACAGAAAAAAACTATACTTCTTTCAAATCACAAATCAAAAAATTATTAGATAAGTCCAACAGTAATTACAAGTTTTAATCATTCATTCATTTCATTGCCGGCAACCCGGGCGTTTATTGGCATAAAATGTAAACATTTACATGTACTTTACCCGTCTCACTAGACGATGTCTGTTCTGAGACGGGTAACAGCTTAATTTCTTCTTAATTTTTATAAAACTCTTAATTGTAAATAATGTATGTAAATTTAAAAAAAAGGCAACATATCCTCTAGAAACATTCGATCAGGTCTTTCGAAATATGAATGTACTATCTTAATATCTTGTATACGCCTTATTGTTGTATGTCTAGTATCACGTACTTTTAGTCTTTCACTAACATATTCTTGATGTACTTTTATTTATTCACTACTGTCGCTAGATGGCAGTGCTCCGCAACTCAAACACGAGAAATCCTTCTCTATTGAGTTGGGCATTTTTTGTAAAATAAATTTATACCCTTTTTGTAATTTGCTATTATATCTGTACTATTAAATATTCTACATGTAATTCTTATATTAGTAAAAAAAAAACTTAAAAAAAAAGAACTTTATGATATAGATACTTTTTTTAAAAAAATAAACGTTTAAAATGAAATGAAATATGCAAATGAATGTTTCTTTATTTGCAGATAGTTACTTTCGTTTTTAAATCAAGTATGGCATCCTAATGACAAGCAAGAATTCACAACTTCATAACTTTATACCAAAAAAAATCCTGAGCAAGGCCGGGTACACATCAGCTAGTAATAGATATAAGTTAATTTGAGCAAGAATTGAATACTGTTCAGGTGTTATCTCAACTGGTGTAAAGAAAAAAATATATATTAATATAAGACCGATAGTAGACAATTTGACATGTACGAATATGTAAAAACCATAAAAGACAAATTCAGAATTTCTATAAAACAGTTGAAAATATACGTAAATGTTAATGTAACCGGTAAATACATCGTTTACGAGATATTTTCGCCCGTAATGAAAACGGATCAAAAATAAGTTTAATAAATCATTCTGATTGGTAATAATAGTATATAAAATCGATAAAACAGCCAAAATTGATAAAATAGATAAATAATTTTAGCAGGTTAGTAAAAAATATTACAATATGAATTGGTTGTCTTTAGCAAATTTCACCATGCTATATAAAACAAGAAGACGCCTCGGAACATGATCCATCATAATTATTAGATTCTTATGTTCCAGTTCAGCGTTGGTATAGTTAAGCCAGCCGTAAGTCCGATTTAACTATAGCTACGCACCGTGTAATATTTACACCGCGTTTATAAGAAACTGGAATTGTGTATTAAATTAATATATACTACCAGGACAATTTTATTTATTTATTTACACATTATAAAAAACAGCATGCATATTGATTGTACGTAATACAAATTGATTATTGGCTAATGACAATTTCTACCAACCAACCCTAAGTGGCAAAATAAATATAGTATTATAATTATTATTTCAGCGTTCCCCACATAGTGTGACTTTTCACACGTGTGTGAAAAGCAGTTAAACAATTTTGTGTAATAATATATAAATATATAAAAATAATAACTCCGGCAGGAAAGTGATAAGGGGGGGAAGGGAAGGGTGGAAATTAACCAAAATTATGCTGGTGGAAAGAAGGAAATAAATTCTTCACTTTAGGTTTGAAAATTGACTTTGAGGGAGCATTCCATGCGTCAGAGGGCAGTTCATTCCATAGGCGTGATGCTTGTACTGTAATTGAAAGAGTTAATGGTGTAGCTTGAGGGGTGGGAATCCTAAGGGTTCTCTCATCACATGAGCGAAGAGAGAGACCATGTTCAAATAAGAGAATTGAAACGGTTTTAAGATAACTATTGTGTTTAGAATGTTGTAGAGAAAGGAGTGTCTGTATTTTGCGATTTTGCGTTGTTTTGATGGGAAACTAGTGAATTCATTTTCGTTATTCAGAGACATGTCCATATTTGCAAAGGACAAAATTATATATTATAGGTACATGTATTTTTAGTCACTCTATCTTATAAATTAATTAAAAATTACTTTGTAATCACCACTTTATTAATATACACATATAAAAATGTTTCGAAAGCGAAGCTTTCCTCGTCTGGACATACAGAATTCTAAAAATAATAATGTCAAATGATAATTAGCATTCACTCCATTTTGTTTATAAGGTCACAATTTATAATCAATTTAAAACGATGACTCCAGGAATCAGCAGGAACATTGTGGCATATACAGATGAGAAGAGTTGGCTTAGAACGATGGGTTGAAATGTAACAAACAAAAAATTTTACAATAAAAAAACAACAACAACAATACAAAACAGTAACAAAAAAATCGGAATATCTGGAGATATTTAAGGTAGCCAAATGTAGGGTAGTCCACAATTAGACCCCGAAAGACTGATAAAGAAGAAAATTAATACAACGTCGTATTTTTATCCTGTCCAGTTTATGATCCCCTAATGAATAAATGGAACTATGGACTAGGAAGTCTGTAATTCCATATACAATTCTGTGTTCTTGTGTTTCAGATACTTGTAGATTAATTATTGAAATGAAACCTTTATTGCAGTGCCTCAATTGTTTCGAGTTCAGCCAATTAGTACAATTATGACATTCAAAAGATGAACTGGAAATAATGTCATGTAAGTCAGTGATGCACAACATTTTTAGCCCGAGGGCCAATTTACCAATTTTCAATATGTTTGCGGGCCGCAAGAGGTGGGGTACCTAAAGCTTGACAGGGTTAACTTTACAGTCGAGGAGTCGCAGGTTAGATTTTTTTATTGTGAATACCACACAATCGTCCCATCTGTCCGGGGCCAGTAAGTATATGTATACCTATTATAAAAGAAAAAAATAACTGGATACCTTCCTAAAATATCGCATTTCAGTATAACTTATTGCAAATTCTATAGATGCCGTTATCAAAATTTATTTTAAATAATGCATTTTATAAGTGTAGTACTGAAATAAGATTTGGTTTGGTAACTTTTTGTATTTTGTAAAACGGTAATCACTTAATAAAGCAATCATAGACCGCACGAAATTTAAAAAATAAATTAATGTAATTTTGGGCGGCTGATTCAAAATATTGAAGACAGACAAATTTGTAGCGATACCATTTCGTATTTTGTAAAACAAATCGGAAACTATTAAATATTATTTGATTATAGCACCCGACAATCCGAACGATTGCTGTTAAATAAGAGATACCAAAATTCAATTCCGGTACTTCTATGTATTCATAATCAATATTTGGTCGTGTACCCCTATAAATTGAACCTATTAGAAATATCAATGACCGACAACCTAAAAAAGCGCTGCAGGTGGAAATTTTTGGTGGAAATGGTGTCAAATCAATAAGTTAATGCTGATGTTTTTTTATTATTAAAAAGGCCCGCGGTCCACCGGTTGTGCATCACCGATGTACGTAGTTTAATTGAGTATTATGATAGTATCTATCTCGTTTTATATTCAGCGTTCTGGGATAAATAAAGGTGGTCATTTTTATATTTTTATATGAATACCGCACAAGAGTCCCAACTGCTCCCAACCGTCTGGAGCCAGTGTGACTATGGCATCCCCAATTGAGGAGTGTTGTGTGGCTGAAGGTATTGGGAAGGGGAAGGAGAAGAAGGTGGGGAAATTCAGATCTGGTCACCAAACACGGCTAAAAGCCATTTCAAGCAACGTTTCAATTCTGAATGGTGGTCTTTCACCAAGGCGATACTGAGGGTATCTTCCACTCTGGAACGTACGCAAATGTACTATATATTATTTTTAAATGAATTAATTGTGAAACAGCACAAATTAATTAAATTAAATTTACTTGTGCACGCCGGGATTTCAACCCGCGACCTTCGGATTCGTAGTCGAGAGCTTTTCCCCTCGACCATAAAGGCCGTCATATTAATTTTTAACATTTTTTCAGTACTAATCCAAATTTACTCTATGTTTAAAAAAACATGCATTATTATCTATGTTTCCTATATTGATAAACTTTTTGGCTTCAATTAGAGAAAGGGGGGGGGGAGAGCTAAAGGATATGAGTGTGAATGTGGAGAATCAAGCCAGTGGGAACACAAATAGATCCTCTGTAATTTTATATCGAAGGTGTTAAAAATGGCATCATGTATATCAGAAGGCAGCTTGTTCCAAAAGTGTGGTGTTTTTACTGGGGAGGAAAATGTGGAAGATTTAGAGTAGTGGGTTGAAAAACAAGGATTTTAGCAGTAATTAAGCAAAGCCCGGGATCGTATAAAAAAATATACCCTTAGCTTACCATGACCAATTCAGTTGATATTGCAAGGGGAATATTTTAATTTGTTTTTATTTTTTTATTTAGGAAATAAACAGTCACATAAAGAGTATGAACATAATACAAATATCACATTCTAAATCAATTACGTTCCATTAAATGAATAAAAATAGCTGTTTAACCGTTAGAGTGCGGCCCAGCGCCATCAGCGACGCAGCGCTATAGGGCTGAAATTTTCAGTGTTCTTTTTTCGTCCTCGGGAGCACGTGTTCAATTTGAGCGTGGTATATTGCGGTTGGCGCGTGTCTTGATAACTGTATTTTTTGTTTATCCTGTTAAAATAAATACACCTTAAAGGGAATCGATATTTTTCACCATGTCGGAATTTAGTACTATTATGTATCAAATCACAGCGGCACTACGGACGACGAAACCTTTGTTCCCATAAATGAATGTGTGCAGAAAAGCAAATGAGATAAGGCGATCCAATCTCATATGCGCTTGTTGTACAAAGGGATTACATGGACCCCGGGAAAACACAATTGTGAGGTGAAATAATCTTATATTTTTGTATTTTTAATATTTTTTTATAGTCATAAATGTGTTGTTTTTTTTTTAATTAGAACTACTATATCCGTGAAATGTCATTCTTTACTTGTATAATTTTTAAAAAAATCATTAAAATTGATTGATCTTTGTCCAAGTTATTGCATTTTTATTGAATACTATACTTTTTTAATTTAAAAACCCAGAATATCTGTAGCAATTTCTATTCATACTTGCAAAATAAGCATAGCGATAAAATGGTTAACAGATTACAAATAAAAAATAATACCAAAAAATCAATACTGGTTTAGGATTATTAATATTATCAAGTCTGTAAGAAAGAATATATTATTTTTAAACATTTAAGTATTAGTAACTGAAGACTGGATACCAGTTTAGGTATATACACACCAATAACAAAACAATATTCAATTTTTGGAATAACTTATTGGAGCTTATAAACCTCATAGTAATATATTTTTAATCTATGAAGATAATATGAACAACTTCAAAATCGAAACATGAAAACGAAAAAAGCAAGGAAAAAAAATGATCTTGACAGTTCTTAGATATTGAAGTATTATACCGATAAAAATGACGGGATGATTTGGAATAGCTATGGCTCAGTGGATTAGAGCGCTAGGTCCCGAATAAACCATGAGGTCATGGGTTCGAGTCCCAGATACTACCGTTGCCTTTTTCTATTCTGTGTCTTTTCGATTTCGTTTTTCATTTTGAGAGTTGTTAGTAATATCTTCAATAATTAAAAATATATTATAAATAAATTAATCCTAGAATTGTAAAAAAAGTCAACAGATGTCCCATATAAATAAAAATCGGATAGGTATATCAGAGACATTATCAGGAGACTACAAATAAATTCGGGTAGAATCTTGTAGTTGTACAAAGGTTAGCAGACAAAAATATATGGGAAAAAATTGAAGATGATTTGACAGTTCTTAGAAATCGAAGTATGATACCGATAAAAAACGACGGGACGGATTAGGGTAGCTAAAGCTCAGTGGATTAGAGCTTAAGGTCCCGGATAGACCATGAGGTCTTGGGTTCTAGTCCCAGCTTCTACCTATACCTTTTTTTTTCTTTGTCTTTTCGGTTTCATGTTTCATTTTGACAGATGTTAATATTTTCTTCAACGATATTTATTTTTTTAAACCTATATATACCCAAGTAGAATTTAAAAAAAAAAAAATTACAATTTAGTGCGCTTCACCGTGTGTGTACTGTGTATACTTTGTGAGTTTTGCAGATACGTCATATCATATTAAGAGAAACGGGTGCCTGTTTCAAAGAGAACAAAATTTTAGATTTGAGGCCAAAATATTCACTTGAACCGAATAATCTTTTTTCATCAAAATTTATAGCAAATATATAGTTCGGATAAGTAAAGGAAAAACAAATAATAATTTGCTTTCAAAATAAAGGCCATTAATGAAATCGAATTTTCGCGATTTCAGAAAACAGCTTCAGTAATTATTTGGAGGCTAATGGCTATTTAATAAAAAAAGAAAGAAGTTTTACATAGTTTACTATTAAAATATAATGCAACATAAAATAATAAAAAATAAATTTTAAAAACGTGTTATAATAAGCATCATCGTGGATTTTAATTTAAATTAAAAACCACCTATTTACGTTGGAACACAATTTTTCGTGTGTAATTTAAAATATCGACCCCAAACCGTTTTTTTTTTTTGTGTTTTGATTTTTAATAATTTATTTTATAAAATAATATTTACATGGCAAATACGACAATATGAAAAAAAAGTACCATAAACCAACAAATAATTTTCAAAGTTGACTCTAAAATTATGAAAAATTGATTTCTTTAATGACCTATATTTCATAATTTAAAACAAAGATAAATAAAAATATTTCTAATCCGTACTAGATATTTACTGCACCTTTAATTCAAGAATTCTAGAGTGGAAGATACTCTCAGTATCGCCCTGGTGAAAAACCACCGTTCAGAATTGAAAAGTTGCTTGAAATGGCTTTTAGCCGTGTTTGGTGACCAGATCTGAATAGCCAGGTATTTCCCCACTTCCCTCTTCCCCTTCTCCTTCCCCTCCATAATACCTTCAGCCTCACAACATTCCCTAATCGGGAATGCCATAGTCTCACTGGCTCCAGACGGTTGGGAGCAGTTGGGACTCTTGTGCGGTATTCATATACAAAAAAAAAGAAAAGAAAGGTCATTCGGTTTGTGTGAGTATTTTGGCGTTAAATCTAAATTAAGTTCTGTATGAAACGGGACGCGCAGCCGTTCCCTCTTAAAGAATTTTACGGGTATTTTGATTTACATTGTGGTATTCTAAATAAATCGTTCGATCTGGTAACTGATAACATGGAGCAATGAAATGCAATCCTTTCTTCATGTATGACGAATCAACAAGACATTTCACAATTGTGTATAAGAACAAAGCGAAATTTTTCTGCATTGACATGGAGCAATGGGATCAATCTGGAGATCACTAAAACGAAACGAGAGGTGTTTTATAATTCTTTTTGGAACAGTAAATAACAAAAAACGATTAGAAACTAAACTAAATCAACGTAATAAACTAATAACAATTAATTTGTTTAAAACCACTGTATTTAACATGTAAATATCTTCATGTTTTAGAAGCCAAGTTACAGTCCTCACGATAAACAATTTACCTACGAAAAATAATGACAGAAATAGACAAATAATAAGAAAATAGAACACATTAAAAACACAATCATCAATTAAAAATATGTGATGAAAGTAGGTGAGTAATTATTTTTTTTTAAAATTAATATTTCCTAAATTTTTTTTTGTAATTCAATTATTTTAACATTTTTAATGAATTGCTTAACTACTTTAATCACATATTTTTAATTTTTCTTTGTGTTTTTAATTTGTTCTATTTCCTTATTATTTGTCTACACTTGTTATTATTTTTAGTGGGTATATTGTTTATCCTGACGAGGGGAGCTTTGCTTTTGAAAAATGTAGATATTTATATATTTAATAGAGTGGTTTTAAACAAAGTAAGTGAAATTAATTTTGTAAACATGACTCCGGAAAGTGATTTCACATCTTTTGAAGAAATAAACTAAATCAACTTAAATTAAATTAATAAGAAGCACTCTATTTACACTACATGAATATCAACATATGTCGAAAGCGAAGCTTGGAAATTTTATTGATTTATTTTGTAAACAAAGTATTTTTTTATTATTTTATTAATAATAACGCCACAAAATAACTACACATCTATTGAAGTAATTAAATCAACTCGGTTCAGTTGCCTTCCCTATAAAGAAACAAAGTAATTACATAGTCTGAAAAATGATACGATGTGATCTTTTTTTCAATAAGACAGTAGATCATTAATATTTATACTGGGGGTTATTTTGTCGCAATGGATTTGGAATCAAGAGTCCTATGTTAATACATATACTAGATTCAGAGGAAATAAAATTCATGTAATGTAACCAATTTCATCTAAATTTACTAGCAGATTCTCGTTTTGCTTATCTAAATACAATTTAAGGAAACTTATTTATAAGCTCAGAACGAATCAAAGGAATCCTTGTATTGTGAAAGAGGAATCTTTTTAAGATTCACCCATTCCAGATTAATTCGCTAGATCTCTTTTTTGAAATATGACTGAAAATAAAGCTAAATGTTACTTTAGTGTTCAGACCTCAGACCAAAGATTATAATATTAATATATTTATATTCCATGATCTGAGGTTCAGACGAACCGGGTCTCGTATTTACAAAACCTATACCGATTCACGCTAGATCATCATTCTCATTATCAAATCGAAAACCGTTTTGGAATCTATGCCATAGGGCCGGAGACATGAAACATCAATTCTCGACCCCGACCTTGAAAATAAGTCCATATAATAGGTTTGTTTTTTTATGAAAGTGGATGTTTTCTCGGAATCACATTCTGGCCATCATCCTTATTATCAAATCTAAAACCGTTTTGGAATCTATGCAATAGGGCCAGAGATATGAATTATCAATTCTCGACCCCAACCTTGTAAATAAGTCCATATAATAGGTTTGTTTTTTTTTATGAAAGTGGATTTTTTCTCGGAATCACATTCTGGCCATTTTCCTTATTATCAAATCGAAAACCGTTTTGGAATCTATGCAATAGGGCCGGAGATATGAAACATCAATTCTCTACCCCAACCTTGAAAATAAGTCCATATAATAGGTTTGTTTTTTTATGAAAGTGGATTTTTTCTCGGAATCACATTCTGGCCATCATCCTTATTATCAAATCAAAAAACGTTTTGGAATCTATGCAATAGGGCCAGAGATATGAATTATCAATTCTCGACCCCAACCTTGAAAATAAGTCCATATAATAGGTTTGTTTTTTTTTATGAAAGTGAATTTTTTCTCGGAATCACATTCTGGCCATTTTCCTTATTATCAAATCGAAAACCGTTTTGGAATCTATGCAATAGGGCCGGAGATATGAAACATCAATTCTCTACCCCAACCTTGAAAATAAGTCCATATAATAGGTTTGTTTTTTTATGAAAGTGGATTTTTTCTCGGAATCACATTCTGGCCATCATCCTTATTATCAAATCAAAAAACGTTTTGGAATCTATGCAATAGGGCCAGAGATATGAATTATCAATTCTCGACCCCAACCTTGAAAATAAGTCCATATAATAGGTTTGTTTTTTTTATGAAAGTGGATTTTTTCTCGGAATCACATTCTGGCCATTTTCCTTATTATCAAATCGAAAACCGTTTTGGAATCTATGCAATAGGGCCGGAGATATGAAACATCAATTCTCTACCCCAACCTTGAAAATAAGTCCATATATTAGGTTTGTTTTTTGTGTAAGTGGATTTTTTCTCGGATCACATTCTGGCCATCATTCTCATTATCAAATCGAAAATCGTTTTGGAATCTATGCCATACGGCCGGAGTTATGAAACATCAATTCTCGACCCCAACCTTGAAAATAAGTCCATATAATAGGTTTGTTTTTTTATGAAAGTGGATTTTTTCTCGGAATCACATTCTGGCCATCATTCTCATTATCAAATCGAAAACTGTTTTGGAATCTATGCAATAGGGCCGAAGATATGAAACATTAATTCTCGACCCCAACTTTGAAAATAAGTCCATATAATAGTTTTTTTTTTCATGAAAAAGGATTTTTCTCGGAATCACATTCTGGCCATCATTCTCATTATCAAATCGAAAACTCTTTTGAAATCTATGCAATAGGGCCGGAGATATGAAACATCAATTCTCGACCCCAACCTTGAAAATAAGTCCATATAATAGTTTTTTTTTTCATGAAAAAGGATTTTTCTCGGAATCACATTCTGGCCATCATTCTCTATATCAAATCGAAAACTGTTTTGAAATCTATGCCATAGGGCCGGAGATATGAATTATCAATTCTCGACCCCAACCTTGAAAATAAGTCACTAAAATAAAATAAAATTTTTGCAAATCTCGCTTTTTGTGGATTTTTTGTGGACTGAAATAGAGTAGGTTTTGTAAGCGCTACATCGCTTACCTCGCTTAAATCTATACCGATTCAGTTATGGCGAGGACTGAAATGGATTAACTTTATTAATTCCATCAGCTACACTTTTTTTAATGTGATTGAATGATACATCATGTTAATAAAGTCTAATCTAATTTATGTATTTATTTTTTTCGAACATTTACACGTTATTAACAATATCATGCTAGTAAAATTAACATTGAGAACTGCGTAAGTGTTAAATAATCAAACTGAAAATGTTCACGGAATACACAGTTTTTGGTTTAGTTATCGCTCGATAGATATCCTAAATAATGAAAATTAATTAAGAGTAATAGAACATTAAGTATAATATGACTATGTTGTTTCAGTCCTCGTCATAACTGAAACAGTTTAAATTTTGTAAATGATTTGACGCTAACAGAACCTACTCTATTTCAGTTCTCGCCGTAACTGAAACTATATAGGTTTTGTAAACGATTTAGCGCTTACAAAACCTACTCTATTTCAGTCCTCGTCATAACCGAAACGGTATAGATTTTTGAAAGTGATTTGGCGCTAACAAAACCTACTCTATTTCAGTCCTCGCCGTCACTACGTTTTGTAAATACGCAACGATTATTATTCGTTTTAGCTAGTGTAAGTTGTTCTTATGTTTGCATCCTCTCCTATCGAAGGTTGGTAGGGTTCCCGGGACATTCGTCAGCCCCGAGCAACAAAACACTTATAAAAAGGTCAAACTAAATTCTCGGTTTTTGTAAACAAGGCGAACCTTTTTACTGAGTAGCTGTTTTATTTCAATTGACAGCGTGTCTAACTCGCCCCCCGCCTTTTCTTTTTGTTTCTTCCCCTCGCCTTTTAGGGCATCTATATATATTATTTGCTCTGTGACTCGTACCAAACACGTAAGTTTCGAAGCTAGATATTGCTTTGATCTCCCGAGGATTAAGAGATGCCTTGTAATCTTTATGCGAAGTATTCTTTTAATATCCAA